>OY982560.1:14727367-14971295 GCA_963859945.1 Euplagia quadripunctaria | reverse complement strand
GTATTTTGAAATTCAATATCTTTATTTCATAAAATTGATCATCAACTATTCAAAATCGTCAATTTAAAAAAATATTATTATAATTAAAAATTATACATCAACAGACACAGAGTCACCGCAACAATAGTTTGCTTTCTCAAATGTACTATTATTTAAAAAAAATGGATAACATAACATATTCCAATATTAGTTTATCTAAATATTGCGTCGAGTAGTTAGGCTGACTTAGAAGTTTTTTTAATCACACTAGTAACGTACAGGTGAAACGACGGTCTTATTCAGCTTTTAACGATGCCCTCATATGTGGTAAATCAGAACTTCTGTGCTCATCATTCATCTTCTATTCATTCATTTCATCTTCTATTTTTTGAGGTAGCAACGTGTGGCATTACTTCCAACCCGCAGAATAAACAATCGACAATGTTCAGCCGGATATCCGGTATAAATAATAGAAATATACGTTTAGTATTCAGATTCGAATTCATTGGATAAATTGTTTGTTTTAAAACTAATTAGGAGATTACACTATGAATATTATATACTTACATAGTATTATGCTGAACAAGTTTTCTTTCAAACTATTCATAACCATATACACACTAATACACAGACTGACCATAAAATACTGTTAGAATACATATAACATTTGAATTCCTAATTCAAATGTAATTTCATTGTTTTTTTTTGTATTATGTGAATATTTATTGTATTTTTATAATAAATGCAAAGAACAATGCTCATAAATGTATGAAATCCTATACTCGGTTGCATCAAAACTAAACTTGGTTTTTCATGGACTATATTTAATTTACTAAGACGCACAACTGTTTTTTTTTACAAATAAACCCGGGTTTTTTCACAATTTAATAAAATCGATAATAACCTAAACTATCATTTTCATTGATCTAAAAACTACCATGTTTATTGATGAAACTACCATATATTTATTCCATACGTTGGATTCCGTATAGCAAAACGAAATACCTACGCTGACAGCTAACACGAAGGCCGGACCGGCCGGTCGGAATTATTAACTCTATTTCGACCAGATCAATACCTATCTGGTCTAAATCGATTATAATGGAATAAAAATAGTCAATACTTAATTCAGGATAAAAAACTTATTTGGATTTCAAATAATTTACTATATCGGCTAATTATTTGTTTACTTATCTATTTTCTAATAACTTTTCTAATGGAAATACCGGAACTATAAATCATAAATAACAGGAACGGAATGTCAATGCGAATATAAATAGAAACCAAATAACTATTTATATTGTTTTCAAATTATATGCCCTGTTCACAGACCATATTCTTGACGCAAATAGTTGTATAAAAATGTGAAAATCATGACTACAATGATTTGAGTTTGACGCGTGAGAAATATTGGTACCACTTTTGGTCATTGTTCTTTTTAAACTCTCCATCCGTTTGGTATTAGAATATTCGTGTACAAGGATATTGTTGGGTATAGTGAAAGTGAAACGTCCTCAGTTTGTGACAGAAAAGATCTGGCCATCCATTTAACCTTAGTTTTAAAAAGGCGATCAAAACAGTAAAGTAAAGACTGAATCTGAAGGGATCTGCAGGAAAAATATCTAGGGAAATGAATATAGCACCCAGAAAGAATATTTTAAAAGATGACTTAGGACTAAACTTTTTACTTTACATTACTAAACGGATAAAAATGAATAAGGTGTACTCAAGTAGTGTACACCTACACAAATAGTGTAGGTGTAATCAAAACAACTTCTTAGACGGTAGAAAAGGAAGGTCACAGAAAAAAGCCAGTAGGGTACAACGTGGACATTGTTCGGCTTCAATGATGGTTTGGTGGGGCGTTAGCTATCAAGGAGTGATTGAGGTCTCGGGTTTGGGAGGCCTTGTACATATGTATATAAATTTCAAAGAATATATTTTACAAAAAAAAACCGCAAGCAATAATAACCAGCGTTATACTTTCAATGGCTTTTACGATCTTATGATAAGATCTATGCGTGGCAATTAAATATATAATCTGCCTAATAGGTAGGCAGATTATATATTTAATTGCATCATCGTATACAGAATTGACATTAATAGAATTTAAATACCAATTTCAATTCTAATAAATAATCAACTCGTGTCAAAAGTCTTAACATCTCACATCTTTGAAAGTAGCGGATAACTGTACAGCTATTTGTAGATATATAATTATATTAAAAAATTAGACTATATCATATTACTTAATAAATATGTATGGATGGACATAAAAATACACATCGCTATTTATCATAGAAGTTTCACTTAGGAGAACGTTAATGGAAGAGATAAAGTCGTCAAGGCGCGTTGTACTAAAACGTATGCTAAACTCATCGGCATGGACGCACGAAAATTTGAACGATAATTTGTGGTAAAATGGATATGGATGTAGATAGCGAAACTAAATTAAAAATCGGTCTTTGTTTAATAATTTTAAATATTTTTTATTATTTTAAAATTTATCAATCCGGACACTCCTCGCCCCCATTAAAGACGCACTGCCACCTTACTTAAGGCCACAGTTAACCAACACTTTATTAAGCAGTTGAGCAGATGATACCACTGGTTGCGAGAGCGTTTAATAGCGCCCGTAATCGCTTTTCAGATATTGCCGGTGGCTTGTGCTTGTTGGTCGATGTAGTATAGTTGTATAAAAATACAAATAACAACAATAAAAGCTACATAAAAGGTGTAAAATTATCGTATTGAAGATATTTATAAAAATCCTAACTAATATTATAAATACGAATGTGAGTTTATTTATTATCGTTTCACGCGTTAACTGATTAACCGATGATCATGAAATGTTGTATATAAGTATTGTCAGGGGTAATTCTTGTTCTAGTTCCACTCCTATCGGAGGTTGGACGGCATCATGATTATGCGGACTTCTGAGGCACCCGCTCTGAAGAGGGAGGTAGCGTTGCATTCAAACTATTCACGCAGATCGTCAAGCCACAAATGTTTACTTCTCCCAACACCTCTTCTTACCCACTATCTTCCCCCGAATAATAAGTTGGTGCAGTCAATATTTGTTATTTCTTATGACATGACCAAAATACGTCAATTTTCTTCACTTAATGGTGATCGAGAGCTCCAGTTTCTTCTTAAGCTTGACCAGTACCTCAATATTTTTATTAGCCAAACACAACATTTCTAAAATACGGCGGTAAATCCCCATCTTCCAGTTTTTTTTTATGTATCTTTCGTGAGGATCTAGGATTCGGCACCATACAGCAACACTGAGATGTAGTAGCGTACTACACAAAGACTGAGATTGAGGTATCTGTCACGCATTAGTTTGCTCATTTTCAAGAAAGTCGAGCGACTCATTTCAATGCAAACTCTCATTTCCTGTGCGTGGTATTATTTCTCATTTATTCAACTGCCTTGTAAATTTATTGACTTTCTCATGTCAACAGTAATTTTGGATTCATAACGTGCTTTTTTGGAGAAATGAATAAACTTAGACTCTGTTACATTTAAACGTAGACCCATATTGACACTTGCTTAACTGACACAATTGAGCAATTTCTGTAACGATTCCACACTATACGACTGGTCGTTTGGTCTAGTGGTTAGTGATCCTGACTGCTGAGCAGAGGTCGAGGGTTCGATAATGCTCATCACACAATTATTTGTTCTGGGTGGGAACCCAGGATAAATAATTGTGTGATGAGCATTATCATTTGTTCTGTGTCTGGGTGTAGTTTATCTATAATATGTATATCTTTAGAAATATATAAGTATATGTATCAGCAGTCTGGTTACCATAGTACAGGCTCTGCCCATTTTGGGATCAGACGGCCGTGTGTGAAATGTGTCAAGTTATTATTATTACTTTTAGAAATCAGGGCGGGGTCGTCGACATATCGTATGTTTTTTATAGAAGTAACATTAACAAAATGCCAGAGTTGAAGTCGGTAGGTATGTTCTTAAAAATCTCCTCAGACTAGATATTAAATAGCAGCGGCGATAAGATGTAATAAGATTAATGGATTCGATGACTTCGATTTCTCGTGTGTCGTTGTATGCTTGGTTAAAGAGATTGGTGAGTACATCCCGATCATCTGTATGTATAAGTTTAATATCTGCATCATCGCCTCATCAGGTCTTGGCGCTTTTCCGACTTTCGGATGCTTTATGGCAGCTATTACTTCACCCGTCAGTATCTCTGGACCAGAGTCGTCACATACCGGTACTACGAAATTTTCCGGTCACATACATGTGTACATAATCAGTCCAGACTTTCAGCTTTGCATGCAATACGGGCCGATTGTCGTGCATGGGGATGGGAGTTACTCTACTTTGGTTGAATTCAGACAATTCTTTGATTTTTTTTATGAACTGTAAAAGTGTCATATGCCTTGTAACAGCTGTCTCTAATTCTGTTTAACTCAAAAGTTGTCAGGGATACACAAAAATACATGTTTTTATTACAATTTAAAACGAAATTTTCAATGGAAGCGTTAAGCGTATTTGTTCATTTGCTTATACTCTTTTCATTGAATTCAAGAAAAAAGTAAATTGTTTCGTAGAATGTTCAACGTTATTTGTACGCCGTCCAAAGGCTTGCAGTTATATTACATAGCATACCTACATTATCATTGATGTTTTGTCTAGCACGTTCTAATGAACTCTTCGTACCGACGACGGCCCACGCATTCGTATAAACTCGACTACTAATAATGGACAATATATAATTAAATGCCAGACATATAAAGGGAAAATATTTATTGAATGAACAGATATTGTACCTATTACTCACAGTGTTTGGACTAAGTTTACAACGATAATACAGGCGTCTACCAAAGGTAAGGAATCATCACTTCGTATAAATAAATTGTTAGGTTTATTAAACCTCTGATTTAAGAAAATTTTATAAAAAATCTGGAACTGCAGTAAACGCATTTCTTCAGTAATTGAGGTCCTATTGCTATCTCAGTTATGGGATTAAGATTTGATTGTTTTTAATGGATATTGAGCGATTTTAGCAAAGGCAATCGAGGTTTTCAAGTCAACAAAGATTTTTTTTCAACACCAGCACGTTTTTTTGTTGGGTCTAATGATGATTTATGGATTATGGTGATGATATGGGACATTTTAAAAAACATAAAAATATTATTCATCAATTTTTTTACTTTATTGACAAATTGCTTCTGACGGGAGTAAATTCGAACTTTCACAGTTATGTTCGAAAGAAAATATTATATTTTTGACCGAACATTTTATGCCATTGGATGATCAGATTACACAAAATAAGATAGTTAAAATAATGAAATCAAATCAAATTCAAATTCTTTATTTATTTCCAAATAGGTCTTATAAATAAATTTATATAAGTGGCCGATAAGCTAGAGATAACGTTCTTGGATAGGTGAAAGTCAAGAATAATAAAACAATAATGACTTTGTACGGATATATTATGTTACAGTCAAAACTCTTAACCGGTCAAAAGTACTTTAAACTGAAAATCGTTGATCAATAGTGATTTTGATTGGAAATAACCTAATATACTGTATTTATTATATTGTCTACAATAACTTTTTATCATAACATCTGAATTAGTTTTTTTTTCTTCCAAAATATATTATAATTATGAGCAAGGGTTCAAGCGGTGTTCAGCTGTGCAAATAGTGCTGCGTAACGTGTAGAACCCTAATTGTAGATATCAGTACCAGGTAATCGGTATCACACGCTCAAAGCGAAAAAAATATTATCAAATTTAGACGTTCTTGTGATTTTATAGGTTCTACCTAATTTGCGATCGACACATTCCTGTGTTTACAGAAATTTATAATTTCGGTATTCCTATGTGTCAATCGCTAACAAAGATGGAATTTGATCAGAAAAGAGATAAGAAAGAAATGTTCTTGTTCATCTATAATGTCATGGTGTATGCATATTGTATAAAAAGTTTGAATTAAAAAGAATAGTTTGTATTTTTGCATTCATTTTTTTATTATTATATAAAATAATTTGATATATGTATCAGCGGTCAACTATAAAGACGTCGAGATTTCTAAATGACTAAATCTTTTTTTTAATTTTAAGTATCTCGATCTATCGCTAGGATTTACCATAAACTCAACATTAGCGCGAGATTTAGCACGACGTCTTCTAATTAAGTAGAGTTCGAATGTCAAGTAACATTGTGTTACATAAAGCGTAAATTTTCATAAGCACGAAGTTGTTACAGGCTGACTAGATCTATTTGTAAACCAATTATTCATATAAATTACACGCGATCGATGGCGATCATCGATTATTGACGACACACACACGAAATTTTTAAACAGTAACTTAAAACAAATATGTAAATACATACTTCTGTAATGTACAGTGACGTGTTTCCTCGTGACGGCTCCATTGCTATGGACGAGACAGACGTACGTCCCATAGTCCTGCGCCGACACCCGCTCCACGGTCAAGTACGACCCTATAATGTCTTCCACATCCTCCCTGTATGTAATAAATAATTCATATTTACTTCGCAATTCACTTCCTTGATGCTTCAGGATACTATACTAAATATGGTCACCATAAAAGTACTTTATGACACACTGCATTAATACGACGAAATTGAAGGCATTAATAGCTGTCACAATTTTGAGCACAAATGCCATTTTATTGGTTAGGATATTAAGCTGTAAGCCAATAAAACTACAATTGCATTTGTTAAGATTTGTTTTTCATAATGGCAACACTGTTTTTATGACGTGTAAAGTTTTTTAATCTACCAATTCGCAGATTGGTAAATTCAAAAACTTTCGAGAACAAAGAGTAAGTGATAATAAATTACCATTATTTTACGTTTCTTTCTATAAAATATTTGTTTTACTAAACGTTAAGTTTTGTATCATGTTTCAAATCTATATATATATATAAATGAATTGCTGTTCGTTAGTCTCGCTAAAACTCGAGAACGGCTGGACCGATTTGGCTAATTTTGGTCTTGAATTATTTGTGGAAGTCCAGAGAAGGTTTAAAATAAATATGAAAATGCTTGGAATTAAATAAATTGTAGGTGATACGAAGTTCACCGGTCATCTAGTTATTAAATAAAAAAGATATTAAAAATCAATGCCTCTCATAGACTTGAAATGTTATTATTTTGATCTGATGGAATTTATGAGTTTCGATTACATTGTTGATAGAACACTTAACCATAAAAAAACTTTGCTGTGAACTTCAAAAATTTAAAACTTTTAGCACCTAGATTTGACAAGGAAATATATTGGAGGGGTAAAAAATACCTTAATATAGAAAAATTTCGATTCATCCATTAGGGACCCTTTTTAATTATTTTTTTCAAGACATAATTCTGAAAGAGTTATGAATCACCTTTTTCAAAGATAAAAGGGATTGGCTGATATCAAAATTATGAATCATTTATGAATATAAAGTAGCTATGGTTGATGACAGACTTTACAAATAAGCCTAAAAGATAAATAGTATATATAATTTCTTAGGCACAAAGCAATTAATTTATAATAAACTAGCTGCGCCCTCTACTAAATAGTCCGAACAAAGCCTAAACATTTGGTTTGGATAGGTGAACCCGTTCTTGAGTTATAAAATTACAACGAAAAGTGGCATTGATTTTTATATATATGGATTATGTTTAATTTTCGAGTGTCACACTCACCTTGTAGTCTGGTTTTCAAATTGTGTAGATAATAAGTCTCCCTCGGTGCTATTGGGCCACAATCTTCGCCACTGGAGGTCACTCCGAGCGTCCGCCAAGTACGATCGACCTGAATAATAGTTATCTTTAACATATAATTACATATAAAGAAATAAATATTAAAGAGAGAATGCCGAAGCTTTAATTTTAATTTTTCTATTACAAAGTTTGTATTCTCTTGCTTTCCAATTTACGATTCGAACTAGGTTCATAAC
Source organism: Euplagia quadripunctaria (assembly GCA_963859945.1). Taxonomy (NCBI): domain Eukaryota; kingdom Metazoa; phylum Arthropoda; class Insecta; order Lepidoptera; family Erebidae; genus Euplagia; species Euplagia quadripunctaria. Next base: position 14,963,369 of record OY982560.1, on the reverse strand, counting down.
AGTAAGACAGGGGCGTTAAATTTTCGAAGGATGAAATTTCACGTGCTGATTTTGATTTTCACGTGTTCCAAATTCATGACCATGTCCCAAAATTATGTCCAAACATGTATAACGTACAAGCAACATAAAAATATGTTTGGCACGCTTGTATACACACAAGTGACACATTAACAGCCAAGAAAATTACACCCGTATTCACAAACAATACTTTGGGTAGCGGTTTGGAAGCAACCCTAAGCTAAATAATCAATTTCTCATAGCGTTCGTTGTGGCCAGCCTAGTCATTCACAAACGATACTCAAGTTACCCATTGCTAAGCGATCGCTCTGCATCGAATACTGATCTGTGACTGTGATTGGTCCATTTCCGTTGCTAAGATCTCTGCGGTATTTGATTATATGGTCAAATCAGTATAAAATCGATAGATTTGGTTATTCTGATTCCAAAAATACCTAATTTCAGATTTTTTCTGACCTGACCGCATTTTCAAATATGTTTAAAAACTTTTACCTATCTGTTTCATTACATCTGTCTGATGGACATGGTCTTGGTCGTGGGCTCTCGTAGTGTATGTGCATTCCATACGGATGCAGAGGGAGAAAATATTTATAGAAAGATGGAAGAATATAAGAATTATGTTTAATTATGTTAGAATATTGAAAAGTCATTTGCAAAAATAAAATCTTAAGGCCACAAGTAATTGACAAAAAGCCGGCATTAGAAAGCTCCTTTTAGTTAATTTTATTAGATTTAATAAACGGTAAGAGTACAAAAAGTACAGTATTCTTCCTCACTGTAATTGTAAGGAGTTCGAAAATCTCGAATACTATTCTTGTAATTATTGACCTCTGTTCAATATAAAGTATGAAATGAAATAGCAATTCTCATCAACTGTCACTCCTACCGAAAACCTGCGTAAAATAGCTGTCCGAGCTACTTTATATAAGGGTTCCTTTTAACGAACGCATAGTTTTGTCAATCATATCACTGTTTGTGAATACGGGTGTCATGTATGCAATATGTTATTAGAGCAAATTATTTATGCTTGTTTTATAATCGTGTTGTTGTACAAGCATATTTAGAGGAAACAATTTAGAACATACCGAATTCTACCCATTCACAAAAGTAAACTCTTAAAAGCACTTAGATCTTTTTCTGACGTGTCCGTTATTTAACTACATCGCCCTAAGGGTAAACCTAGAAACAGAATCCCTGAAAATATCGGCATACTGCCACCTGCTGAACAACAGATGATCGTATCACCCATGGGGAGATTTGCCACTCTAACTCAGACTCCCGCCTTGGGCCTGCTTTTGCTAGAGTGTGAGTCACCCTTTCAGCCAATCCTATCTTTATTATGACAAGCCTTTCCAGCGCAATGGTTTCCAATTTTGAAGAATTCTCTTTTTAGTTGACTAGTACAGACATATTCATTTTCCAAATAAATAGAGTACTAATGAGAGCACTCATATTTCTAAATAAGCAATTTTCTAAGTAATGAATAAAAATAACGTTTTTATTAAGGATTTTGCACAAACATATTACCCACTAATGGATTTTGGGTCAATTCTTTCAATTCGTCTGTTAATAATAATGAACAGGGTGAATTTTATCCCCGTGTAAATTTTTCGAATTAGATAAAATCTACTACTGAACTGGAGGGGCCCTGGCCAATTTTTGTTAGATAGATTGTACTTTAAGTGTAAAGCATTATTATTGTTCATTATTTCTGTTCAGGTTTTGCAGATAATTTCTGCAACTGACTAAGGTAAAAGTAAACTGAAGAAAAATAGCAGCACTAGAAGACCCTCAGAGAGAACATACTTACTCTAGGGTTTCTTTTTCTTATTTTGGTGATGAGCATTGAAACAATAACACGAACTCAAATTCCGCCTCTTAAGTTACTATTATCACTGAGAGCATTAAACATTTTATCCAGAACTAATTAAAGCTAATAAAAAGGTAACTAAACAATATAAAATCCTAAATAATAATATTATTTGTATTCGTTACTTGCGTATGAATGGGTATAAAATAATTCATACATTTTATGTGTATGCCCACTGTATAGGTTGTTACTTACCGACGAGAGCCTCGCAGTACAATCTAAGTCCGCCCCCAATCTCCACCGACTGATCATTCGAAATAAACATTATTTTCGGTGCGTCCGTCGGCTTTTCTGTGAAGCGAAATGTTAGCTGATACATTTTCCTCATCGCTTTATAACGAGCTCATTCATAATACAACAATTAGTAATTAGCTTGCGGTTTTTACACTTTAAAATATTTGTTAGTAATGGTATCTACCTATACTGCTTAACCACTCTAATTGTACAAAACATGTGATAACCCCTGGGACTCTGACACAAGCTTTTAGCATTCTTGTTTGCATTGCTTTTTTTTTAATACTGAAAATGCGAACACAGTGCAGTATACGGGTGCGCTAATCGAATTTCAGCATGCATGACAGTTGCGGGCCAATAGCACATTTGATATATTTTAGCACAGTTAGTGTCATCGCGATATTTTTTATAACACCCCGTTCATGACTGTATGGCACTGTGCACTTGCAGAATTGAACATTGCAATTTGCAATAAGAAAATAATGGTTTATATTGATTTTAATACATATTTGTTACATATTTTCAAACATAGATTCGGTTCTCAATACATACCGTAACCGAACCGTAATATACTAAATATATCTACTGTAGTTATTTTGATAGTTGCATTAAATAGACTCGTGTAGTGTGGTGTCGAATGTTAAGAACCACCAGTGTTTCTTTCTACTCACTTTTTGGAGTCCCGTTTAATGATTTTTTTTTTGTTATAGTGGCAATAGAAATACAATATACACATATACAACGAAACTGGAACTGGCTCCTTGCGTTGTTTGCAAAGCTCAGTGCCATAGCAATTTGCCCCTTGATTACTAAACAATTGCATCTCAACTACACAGTAGGTTTTATTATCAATGAGCCATGTGAATGTGTTCGTGGAACGCTGCTGACTTCAATACACTAAATATGAAGCCCGAGCCATAATGAATAAACCGTTTAATATCCACGGTTAGGTCACTATGTTAAAAACGAGTGAAATAACAGTTAAGGTTATGTGCAAGTCGTTATTTTAATAACCGTACACATTTGCATCTAGAAGATTTATACGCGCTTAGGTGAAGTTCTATTAGACGGTTGTTCATAGTTATTTACCACCACATTATAATAAAACTGTGTTTATTAATATAAACGTATGTATACGCATTTATGGCACGAATATAAATGTAAGACCTCCCGCATTGCTTGTGCTTTGCAAGTATTCTTGAAGAATAACTTATTATTTGGAATTGATTTTCGTCTCGGGAGAATGCCGTACAGTTTAACTAAGGGTCTAGAGTTCTAGACACATAGCTGCAAACATTCACGAAACGATATACTTAAAACATTGGAAAAATAAGAAATACAATAAGTGATGTTTCTCAAACGTCGAATGTTAAATTATATTTTTTAAAAGTGTCGAGCTTTATACTTTAATTAAGTGTAAGGATATCGTTCATATTTTAACACATTATGATATATTTACTTATGTTAAGGTAGTAACCTAGAGGTATATATATATATGTAGAAGTGTCTTGGTACGTTTTTCTTGTTACATAATTATACTTAAAGAGGATAAATTTCAAAATGTTTGATAATTGCTTAAATTATTCGCTCACTACGATAAGCAGTGTAGTGCTTACCTAGTACTAAAACAGTATGTATCGGAATTATAGAAGTACCCAAGACAGTGGTGACAATCACGACACAAGTTTTAAGCTTAGTGGGAGGAGGTGAGAAGAGTATCTATTAGCGTATGACCAGTTACTGTCTTCCATGCAAAAAAAATTAAACTCAATTTTTAAGAATAAAATCTTTAGTTGAGTTTAAACAGCTTGTCCTGTTTAGTTGCCTCAATCCTTATTGATTAGAATTATATTATTAGACTAAGAGAGTTGCAGTGAGCACGATATTTTAGATTCTACATACATAATTATATTGACTTATTAACAAAACCTGAGTAACGGTGACCCTCACCTAATATGTTGAGTGTAACAGTGTGCGTTTTGATGTGTGTCTCATTGCTGATGCGGCAAGTGTAGTTTCCGGAGTCAGCCCTTGACGATCTTCGAGTGTATAAAGTCTGATTGGCTGCCTCCGGGTAAAGAATGAAGGTAGATACACCTGCAGACCAGGGATATGCCACACCGTCTTTAAACCTGCAAAGAACAAAATTAATTAATGTCTATTTTATTTTCTTTATTGGAACAAAAAACAGTTACATGTTAAAGTCATTAAATTTACGAAGTAGTAAACGCATAACCCATACCATTGTTCGCAGATTAACAAAAAACAAATTAATTTGTATAAAGAGAAGAAGAAACAGGTCAGAAAATTGTTACAAAAACGCGAGAGCGCAGATACTTAAATATAAATTTATAAAAGTACATGTAGATGTAATTGTACAAGTAGGAAACAATATATTCAAGATCAGATCTAAACAAAACCAGTATAGAATATTTTGTTGTTGTCTAATATGTGAATATATGCAGATGGCATCCAGCCTCTGGTTGAAAAAGCTGTGAACTAAACAGTAGTAAACCCTATAGGTGTCTCGAGGAGAATAAAAACCCATCGGTAACGGTAGTCACCAACATTTGTGACAGTCTGTCATTGCGGTCTAACTGTAGAATAATATAATTTCGGTATTCAGATAGCAGTAAAGTACACACACTAGTCGTGACATTCATACATCCCTTCTCATTTTCTACGGTACCACTATTTTCTATAAAACTCGAGCACAAAATTGTTGTGCCCTGCCTCCTGTTTAACACCAAAGAAAATCAACTGAGTAGAAAATAGATATAGAATCTGAAATCCCCATAAAAACCTGATTGTTATTAGCAGCAATTGGTACGTCATGGAAAAACCGCAGATCTAAGGAGCTTATTAAATCTTACGTTATAGTGAACAAGGAAATTATGGGATTCTGTGAAATGATCGTTTTGTGAGATACACGTTTAATGCTTTGCAGCTATTGTCATTGTGCGAGATCAGTCGCCGTGTCTATGTACAGGAAATAATTCCCAGTACACACTAATGGAGTGTCAATCCAGCAGAGTGGCGTAGTGGCGTAATGCAACTGACGATGACAGCAAATGTGATTCTGCGAAATACTGCATCGTATTTGACTCCACGAACAATCATTATCTAGTAGGTATTACGCAAATCGTATAAGATGACATTCATAGAGTATATTTTAATCATGTCGAGTTAATCTTAAAATATTTAGAATCACATAATCAAACAGCTGTAATTTGTTCAGAGAATCGAGCTTATGCAAACAAAACGTCGCACGGAGCTACCGATTCCCGTGAACAGTAAAATTTTGCGGGAGCCGTTTTTGAATCGTTGGAAAGAAAACAAACATTTGAGCGATGTTTCATCGCAAGGCCGTCTTGGAATTATTTCTAAGAAATGGTAAGGTGTAATCTGGTGAATATCCTATGCATATAGAATACCATGAAGTTAAAGTACTACTCGTAGTACGTGGAAGCGAAACGTAGCAATCTGAATAATCATTATCTTAATCCCCTTGTTTTAGTTGAAACGGTGTGTTCCGTACATGCGCAAAACAAATGTTATAAAGCCGGCAAAGAGATCTGCACCGACGTGTCGTACATAGCTATTATTTGCACTAGAGTCGTGACAATTTCCAAGAAAACATATCAAGAGCGTATGTTTACAATCTTCATTCCACTTTCCAGTGTCCCTGGGAGAACGATGCGAATATTTTTAACTTTTTTCGAAGTAATGACTCACGCAACGCACGCATTAGGTATATTGAAACTAGATGAGAAATTATTATTGAAGGAATGCTACTGATACAGCCTTTTAAATAAGTTGCATTCGTATATATGTATATTTTTAAGTGGGATGTGGAATTCCGTAACTAAACAACAGGTAGGTTGCATGCACATGAGCCATTCACATTTTACACACGTAGGATTTAGTTGATCTATGAAGTTGTATGTACTCAAAAGTAATTCAATCATGCTATCTCAAAAACTCTAGACTGATAAAAAAATCAAATCACTAACTCTGAAAATTCTATGGAGGGAGTATTCAGAAATCAGGAATTAAAAATAATTACTTACACGATTTTTTTTATACACAATTCTTGTAGCCTACAATCTACTCAATGCCAATGTAAGGAAAGAACCGACTTTTTTTGGTGTCTGTCACATAAATAAATAGAGCCTGACAATATGCCGTCTCAATCCAGTTGTAAATCCTCCCTACAAACAATTAACTTGTACATTCCACACAAAACAACGAGACTAAAATGTAATGATACTCATTATTACATTGCTTGCGGAGCTAACAGAAATACTTTAATTAGTAACAAGTGGTAACAAAAAGTAATATTCCTCTATCTTCTGACATTTATCGAGGTGGTCCGTAGACAAATATGGTGTATGGTATAAGTACAAATCGATCACAGACGCCTAGAAAAAGATGTTTAATTATAATAACAACGTTAAGGAAATTGCTCGACTATCTTAATGAAGCACACTGCAAATTTATCGACGCTTAATATATTGTTATCACAAAGTGTGGAGTATCCGTTACATTCGAAATACCGTCTGTCGTGTAGCAGGAAAACGGCTTGTAAGGGCCGAGCAAAAAGAAATCCTCGATGAGGTCATCCTCCGGAGCGCGTCGTCGGCTCCTCCTGTAAAAAGCATCGAATATTTCCGAAATATAGCGAACCGGTCTTTGACCGTGTGTCGGGCTCTTCACCGCTCACCACAATTCATTCGCGTGCAGCCTCCTTGCGAACGCTGCTTACACCTATACTTATCTAACCTATAGATATATTATACAGTGCACTCTGCATCCGGCAAATGTTATTGCAAAGCTTCACTGAAAGCTTTTAAAACATTAAAATGTTTTAAAAGCTTTGTCTTTGGCTTTGTCCATTGTTGAAATGTAATTGCATTTTTGTGTAGTTCCATTTATCTGTAGTTGCATAATGTGCAGGTAAAAACTATCAGATTTTTTTATAGAGTTTAGCCAGCGGTAATAAAATGTAGACATTAAAGTATACAAAATTGAATGTACGTATTACAAAAATTTTAATATAAAATATATTATATTGTGGTAGGTACCTATGTAGTTTTTTAAAGTTTTTTTATTAAGTTAAGGAGTTCATAACTTGAAATGTTGTCAAGTTAACAGTGGTGTCAAATCAATTAGTTTCTGAAATGTCGATCAATGAAAATTTACTACTGATCAATTTCATTGAACATTCGAATGGTATTTGACATAACATTTGGTAGTAAAGTTTGACATTTGACATAAGCTCTGTTAACTGATTCGATGATCAAATCAAAGTGCCTAATCATGCTTTCAGGCAACAATATTATCACTACATATCACTACATATTATAAAACAAAGTCCCTCGCCTCGTCTGTCTGTCTGTTCGCGATAAACTGAAAAACTACTAAACGGATTTTCATACGGTTTTCACATGATTCACAGTGATTCATGAGGTAGGTTTAGGTGTATAATTTGTTAAGATTTTGTGTAAACAGATTTAAATATGTTGATGATTGTTGAAGATGTCTATGCTACCCGTGTGAAGCCGGGCGGGTTGCTAGTATATAATCATTTATACTCGAATGAACGCGATCAATAGGTATTACATACCTTTAAATTAAGCCTGCCATCACTTAAATTTCCGACGACGGACAAAAACTTAAAAAATTCAGGACACATGGGTGAAATCGAGATTCCTTCCCGGACATCTTAAAAAAACGCAGATTCCATTTACATTTTTAGCTTGTTAACGATTCATCCAACAATTATAATTTTCCCCTGACCCCTGCACACAGAGTGTTAGGGTTTTACCCGGACACTTTTTGAAAACCCCGCCCGGACTCTTCCCGGATGCCCTCTAAAGTAGGACAAATCCGGGGAAACCCGGACAGATGGCAGCCCTACTTTAAATTGAGTCAGCTTGTGATCACGGCTATTGCAACCTGGTCGAAACGTCAGGCAATTTAAAGGTATGTAATACCTGTTGATCGCGTTAATTTCCGTGTAAATAATTATATATCATGGCACGCAATAGTTTGAAAGTTAGTAGGTAACTCAATATATACTTGACAAGAGATTTGAAATATGATTAGTAAATTTTTTGTTGATCAACCTTTCAGAAACCGGGCCTAACCTATCAAAATAAAAAACTAAAAGCAAATACTGCTTTTGGTTAAACGTTAAAGATATTATGAATAGATGTGATATGTTTGTTTGGATTGAAGGTAATGGCAATTGAGAAAGATAATTTGTTGATATAATTGGTAAATAATGACAGTAACTTCCTCACTTGTTTTTTTTAAACATAAGCGATCGAGATAACACATGAAAACGAGCCTTGTAAACAAAGCAATAGAACATTACTATTAGACATCTTGTTTATTAATAGATAAATTAACGTTAGAGAAAGCGTCAGCTCAGCTTTGAATATTTCTGGTATATGTTGCAATTCAGAAATTCAGAAATATGTTTCTGAGTTTTCAACTTGTGAGTTAGCAATTTGTTGTGACCTGTAAATGATAATTTTAATTCATTGATCTTGAAAGTTAAAAATATTTTATGCAAAGTTTTAAGACGTTGAAATATAATGAGTATTATCATTTATTCGAGAATTCAAGTGGAACGGAATTAGCCACAGGTTCTTGGAATAAATAAAACCTTTAGACTATACCACCTGATCAGAAGTGAATTTCGTTTTTGTGCGCTCACTGTTCTCAAATTCGTATCAATATTAATATTAGATGACGTTAATTGATGATATTAAATTTGAAGCGATTTGGCGTAGTGCTAGAAGTTGTTTACCTTAGCAACACCAGTTCTTGTGCCGAATTGTCTAGATTAACTTTTACTGAGCATATTCAGGAAAATACAAAACAATATATGAAATTGCGTGAGTGACGTCATATTTATTTTAATCGTACTGGCATATCATAAGCTAATTTTCATTGTTATTATTAACGTTCAAAGTATCCGACTTTTGAAAGATTACATCATTACATCCAAGTGTGGCACAAGAAATATTTTTTTTTAATTATAGTTAGCTAACTAATTGTTTACATTCGGGTGAACGAACTGATCGTTATTTTTACAACCTCAAATTAACGAGGATTCCACTTGTGTTAAGTCAAAACGTGTAGCAAGCTTCATTAGGGTAGAGAGAACATAGTAATTTTGTGTTGTAAAATATAAGTACCGGAATCGGGTCGTAACAAAAAGTGAGCACTTCTTAGTTGTTACACCTTTTTGTATCTAGCGTAATAATTCAAACTCTTCTTCGAAATAAGACCAATCGTACATACATATTAGCGATGTAACGAATATTTACATTCGTATTCGCATTCGCGAATATCCCGCATAATTTTGGACATTCGTATTCGCAAAAACGATGAGAATGTTTGGCGAATGTATTTGATAACCGAAAAAGAAAATAAGTATGGATATGGAATAATAATACAACTAAAACAAGGTCTGGATGCAGGGAGACTTGATTGAAAATACTTTCTTCTTGTTTTGTTGCCTAAAATATAATATTAAATAAATAACTTAGGAAACAAAATAATAAATTTTCTTTCAAAGGGATTCGAGAGGTTTACTGAAATATTTAATATCTATGTCTAATAAGCCTTATTAGATTACATATAAGTACATATTAGTTGTTTTGTTCATATGTAGTAGTTCTAATAATATATTTTGTAAATACTATATTTTACAGAAAAAAATAATTGCCCAGTCAATTACCGGATCTACCTCGGAATGGAAGATGATAAGCTAGAAACTCGTATGGACGGTTATTTTGGCATTATAAATTCATTTAAGTCATTCTAAATGAAAAACACCTATAAAGATAAACTTAAAAAGCTAAACCTCAACTAAATACAACATTTGATATAATCGTTAGATTGATAAAATCTATGAACAAGAAATGCTCGTTTAAAGTTATTAGATAATGCCTTTTAGAATTATGGATATTTTAGTGAACTTTATACGAGTTATTATTCACCGGAACCCCCGGTTGACCCTGCATTATCGTTCTTTGTATTCTATTGATATATAAAAAGGTTAAATGCATGAAATAATATTTAAAACAAAATTTGTTGTAAATTTTATACTCTACAATTATATGATAGATTTCAACATTCTTTGAGTTATGGAAAACGATTGCAAAAAAAGAAATTATTTTTATGATCTTCAACCTTGAACATCTGAAAACGTGGACATGTAGCAATTCCGAAGTGAATGCCTAATTTCATTTGCAACCCTACCTTAACACAAGTCTGCGCGTTCACCGCCAAAACAAACCATTCACTGTGGCCCCACAGTTTCTACACACCAGTTTCCACACTACAGCGCTAACCTCGTATCCAAAAAGCTCGATGTGCTTATAGCGAAGAAGTACTTCAGACTGGGGCAAAAACTTCTGTTATATAAATTACAAGTCCGTCCCCATATGGAGTACAGCTGTCATCTCTGGGCGGGAGCACCTGGATGTGGTATCCAGGCTTCGGGCCTTTTGACTCGTTTAAAAAAAGAATCGTTGATGAAAAAACGTGCTGTACGAACGTACAGCACGTTTTTTTCATCAACGATTCTACACTCACAAGCCATATTGAACCCTTAAGCCTAAGGAAAGACTTTGCCTCCCGGTGCTTCTTCTACCGCTTGTATAACGCGTTGTGCTCCGAGGAGATGCCCACATTGTACCACCGCAGTGCTCGGCGCTGGCACGGTTTCAGAGGTATTGCCTCTCACGAACGTTCTGGCCTAGGTTTTCCCGGACCACAGTATGGTTTTTTTTATGAAAGGAATGTACAGGTTTTTAAAGGACCGGCAACGCGTATGCGAGTTCTAGGAGTTGTAAGCGTTCATAGGCCACGGTAACCGCTTACCATTAGTCAGCCAACAGAATATGATGTATGCTTGTTTGCCACCGACGTGGTCTAAAAAACAACAAAATTAAACTTCTAACATCTAATTATTTTGCTAAAATTATATATGCTTCCACTACTTTTACATATTTTCTTTGCCTATTAAGGATAATGAAACATTAGCTAAAAAAAGAACCTGAGGTATGTAAAGTAGTTCAGCTTTACTAAAAACTCTTTCAGTGGGCACATTTGTTGGTGGGATAACCAATATTCTCTGTCTATACCATCCATCACAGAAGACTTCATTCCTTTTCAATACAATATCTTTTTTCATGACCACATCTTTAAAAAAAAATTGTACCTTGGATCAATAAAACCGATGCGAAATGTCAACCCATTCGTACATTTTTATCGCGCTTGACTTGAAAAGTCAACATTCGGATTCACATTCGCTAAAAATAAATATTCGCATTCGCATTCGCGAATGTGAAAAATCAACATTCGTTACATCACTTACACATATATCTAAGAAGTTAATGCTACAATCGAAATCAAGGATGTAAACCTCTCACTAACATAATTTGTGCAGGTTTTACAACAACGTAGTAGTGAATGGATCAAGGAATGTTAATTCATGAATGATGCATGCCGCCTGCATTAGTACGTCCATATACATATATGACATATAAACGGATAAGAATGTCAGTGTATCCAAAGGGCAAACTAATTTCTTGCAACTTCGCTCTCTCGCTGGAAGATGATATGATTACCCATTCCTATATGGAGGACAAGGAGAGGACGCTAATGAGAGAGGCACGTTGCATCAATTCCTGGAAGTAATTAGGGCTAGTAGCGGCTGGTCCGATTCCCGACGTCAAATTGACATTGCGGTAGAGCTCTCCTCAGAGCTGCGGGCGGTGGCGAGGCACTACGGCGGTTCTATATGTGGTGAACGTTGTTAAACCCTTTGTTGGCCGAGCCATTCGAATGCTGATCGTTTCTCTGAAACAACCGCAATTATACTTCTCTTGCGAACAGTTGACACACACACATGCCGGCCGTGTAATGACGTTGCTCCCTTGCATTACAGTGTAATCGCACGCCCCGTCACGCACCGATGACAATAATAATAATGGCTATATATTGTGGGAAATGAAAACTAACATTCCACTGTTGTATATATTATAACCTGTAAACATATTGATAGTTTACTTGCGCTACACCGTTCAAGGAAATTTCTATACAATTTTCTAGGAATCGTTTTGAATAGAGGTAGACTTTAAAATCAATACAACGATTGTTTAGACGAACTGTACTTTACAGCTCAAGGTGATAAACAGCTGAGATATGTATTGAAGTGGTTTTCCCACTATAATGGAATCGTACCTTTATAAACATACATACGTCCTGCTGGCACAGAAAATATGTATAAAATTGTCGTCAACAAACAGGAAACAAATACGGTCCTTTCCGTAACAAAGTACGCTCCTACTGTACTGTACGTTGTCGGTACTAGCGTACCGAGCAGCGGGCCGTACAGGGTGATTTTATAGCAATTTACATCAGATGCACTTTTTGATTGTCATTCTATATAACATATCTTAGCGATAAATCTTAACACACCATATCTTTATTCCGACAGCCGACAGCTGTAGAAAGTAACAAGAATAATTCGCACACCCGTCCGCTTTTTGCGGAAAACGTAATTACATATACAAGTCTAAAGTACACGTTTGCGTCTGAGGTCTTATATATTAATGTGTTGCAGTAATAGCACGGAATATCGTCAACTAACGCTCTTGAGTAACAAGTGCAGTAATTTTAATTTTATACGGTAAGTTCGGTTTAGGGATTCGCCTTAGGATGGCTGAATGTTGTGATTAGAAAGACCGCAAACAGCCGGGTCTGGATAAAAAACTTGATCTTTAAACAGGTGAACGGGTAACCAAGAAGTCGTCTCCCGGCTCACAACAGCTCGTTCTGAGTACCGGTGCGATGCGAAAGGCGACAACGTTTATGTAAGTTACGCAGTGGTGCTCCATCTATCGACCACACACCTACCGCTTTTAGTAATCAGACAAACTAGAAAAATAAGACATCATACTCCTCCAAAGGCGTCTTATATTGATAAGAAGGCATTTTGGCTATAAAAACGTAACTTACTTAACTCACAATTCAGCAGATGCAGTTTATTGGAAAATGATTCAGGCCGAGTTTCAACATAAAGGGTGCGTCATTGGCTGACCATAACCTAAATAACAGAACTGCGATTTTAGTAGCTTCCTGGAAACTGTTTGTAATGCAGCTGTTGCTGTCTTCTAACAATTTTGATGTTAATCGAGTATACAGTGTTTGATTACAAAGAGACTCTAAGATCGATCGTTACATTTGCATTCTAGGGATCAAGCAATTTCAAAAGAATAATTTCCATCAGTTATGTGGTCAAAGTAAATGAATTCCGTCGAACAGTAGTAAACTTTGCGAATTTGTATATAAGTTCAAAGAAGTGGTCTAAAGTTTTTTTAATGATTCATGATAGATAAACTAACCAGTAGATATGTTAGGGCAAAACCGCTTCCAACTAGGTATACTCCTCAGCTAAATACAATTATCTACTTACCTATATGAAAAACGTAATCACAGTTTATTAATTATATCGACTGAGCGTTTGTCATACTACACATGTATGTGTAGTAATGAAAAAGTTTAGAAAGGAAGACGGTGGTTTGTATTTGCGTTCCTGTTGTCCAGAGAATGTAGTCTCGAGGCTGGTAATGACACGTCCCGGAACAGCCAGGTGGCTGGGCCGGCTGCGTATGGGCAAAGAATGCCGGCGCAGCAACGTTTCGCCTGGGAACATGGTCAACACGGGTAGTATTGCGCCAGAACTGCCCAACACATCTGTACTTGATCGATTCAGTTACGCAGTAACTGCACTTTTAGACTTCTGACATGACATGCTACCGTGAAACCATATGTATGTATGTACGGAAAGACTAGTTATGTACAAAAATAGGAGGTAGGTAGGTAACCTCTCCAAAACTAAGATTTAGGCCTGTAAGGGACTATAAAAACTGTAAGTATAACGTTACTAATGCTGGATAATATCTTTTAATCTAAAATAGAGTAACTTTCAAAACATCTTATATATATATATATATATATATATATTATAAAGCTGAAGAGTTTGTTTGTTTATTTGGTTGAACGTGATAATCTCAGGAATGGTTCGAATTGAAAAACTCTTTTAATGTTGGATAGCCCATTTATCGAGGAAGGCTATAGGATAGGCTACATAACATCACGCTACAACCAATAGGAGCGGAGCATCAATGAAAAATATTGCAATAACTGGGAAAATTTACAAACGCGGACGAAGTTGCGCGGACCAGCTAGTATATGAATAAAAGTATAAAGCACGCTTAAGATGTTGCTGGATACACTCTACAATATTTATGATGTGGTTTATGTATTAATATGCAATTTCTATACGTTAAACCTACGTTGTAACACGTATTTTAAAATAGACGTGAAATAATGTCGTGCCCAGAGTATTAATGACCGCACTGGATAATACCTAGTCAATTTTGGGCATACACGAACGACTGCTACCGGTGTTCAACGTACAGACCCTTTTGTATTTAAATCAAGTGATCGCTTTGCGTAATCGGAAACAGGAACCATCTACCAATTATAGGAAGCTATCCCATAATAAATACTTCTATTGAATCCAACGGCACTGTCGCCATGCGAACGACTACTGTCTACACATCACCTTACTGGGTACTTACACCGAAGTCTACAATACTTTTTATTATATCTTACTACTTATAACATTTTCCTGCGATGTCTAGTCGTATAATTTTTACATACACATTTAGAAATGGAAATACCACCATTTATCATATTCCTCGAATCAGTTGGATAGGTATTTATTCGAACAATACCCATTTTAGCATTCGGTAGCCGATCGCGGTTTCTTGGCACTACGTGAAACTGCAAGTGCACAAGAATTTATTATTGCTTTATGTCACGCGACGAATACTAATAAGGGTGGTGGCAGTGTCGTCCGTGCGTGCTCCGACGTCGGCTACTCGATTGTGCGAAATATTAAATATT
Source organism: Euplagia quadripunctaria (assembly GCA_963859945.1). NCBI lineage: Eukaryota > Metazoa > Arthropoda > Insecta > Lepidoptera > Erebidae > Euplagia > Euplagia quadripunctaria. Next base: position 14,948,248 of record OY982560.1, on the reverse strand, counting down.
CAATTCCGTGAAACGGCCGGAAATGACTGTTTCATTATGCGCGTCGAGTGCGTAAAATGATCGATTTGGATGGCACCGGCGACTAGCCAGTGAACGGCCGTCGCCGCTCCTCTTCTCTGATTCTCACAATTCCTGATAAAGATCGTTCTAAGAGCAGCGGACGTAACTAACGTTTCAAACGTATGTGTTTAACAAAGGTTAGTCGGCCGAACACTTCCAAGTAATGACTGAATCACCCTCTATTTCATTATGTTGCCAATTTTTTTAAGATGCAAAATAAGAGCTGTTATAGTACTTAATATATTTTAACTACGCTAAAAAATTTTGTTCTTAAACCTAAGTGTTAAGAAAATAATGTTTAGCCTTGTACAAAAAATACTACAAAATAAGTAATCATTATTGAGGCATAATGCATGTGCAGGTCGTAATATTATATTATGTTGGCCACCACTGTGGACAGTAGCGACAGACGGAGGCACGACACATGGTGACAGCATACGACATACGGTGACAGCATAATAAGTTCCCGAGAGCTGCGCTGCTAAGATGCACGTGTGATAATGTACATATTCGATTTACGATAAATTTTATTGGTTCGGACAACATAACATGGTCATCTATGAACACTAATGTAGTTAACCAGCCTTTATGCTAGTACCTAAGCAGAAATGTAATGCGAGCAGCTAGAAAGCTTACGTGCGTGTTTGCGTGCGTTGGACAGCGGCGTCGGCACCTCCGCAGGGCCAGTCGGCGGATCTTAAGACGCACGCAATCGTCTTCTCACTAATCGGCCTATATATCGACAAACACACTAGTGCAATTAGTCTTCTTGGTAACGAACGATACCTACTAATCTAGGAATAAGAACAACAGCGACGCGCCTTCGTATGCTTACTATCGCCTTCGTATGATTAGTAACATTCGTCAGGTCTATATAATGCTACCTAGAGAACGTACCCATACTACGTGTCCCGTTCTGAGGGGGGAGAGGGGTCTTCAAAATACCACGCTTGGTCACAGGGGCTGTTTGCAGGGCAAGGGCTTAGGTTTTCGTCACGTAGTCAATATCGTCTAGGGAAATCTTCTGCTTTTTCAAGCTATATTCAAATATGGCGTTTCGCGCTTTTTAAACTCAGGTGGCAACAAGCAAGCGTATAGCGCTTTTTAACCTTCTGTTGGCAAAACATGATTTTAAACCATATTAATAAATTACTACGTGAAAACTAGAGAGGGAGGGGGTCTTGGCATATACTACGGGTGGTCACCGAGGGAAGGGAGGGGTATAAAAAATTCAAAAAATGGGTCACGTAGCATGGGTACGTCCCCAATATAATAATTAAATCCAATATTTCTTTATTTCATAAAATTGCTAAACAATTATTCGAAATCGCACATTAAAAAAAAAGATCAACACAACGCAATAATAGGTGGTTTCGTCAAATGTAAAATTATTAAAAACAAAAGGATAAAAAGATAACACCGTATCTGCCTGTGTCTATCTATTACCGCCCGTTTCCAAATGGTTGACTCTTGCCATCCTTGTCATGCCTTTAATCATCAGATACCTAGTTGTAACAATATTTAGTAAATTCTATTACAGCACCGTTTTGTTGTGCGCTATTATGTTATTAAGATTAAAAATAAATTAACTAAAGTTAGGCTATATAACAATAGGAAAACTGAAAAATAAGGAAAACAATTTAAAAAACAAGAGTATCAAATGCAAATTGATATTCAGCATTACCGAGGAAAGTATTCTGGACTTTGAATTCCGTGGTTCAATGTCTCGTTGAAGCCCAACTTGAATTTGTATTAGGTAATGTAAAACCGAGTCCGAGTATATTGAATTTCTGATATTGAACATCTGTAAAGAATCGACTTATTTCAAATGCTTACAGGCAGTACTTACTACTATATTTGTCGAAACATGAACTATAGACGGATTTTCTTATTGAGTAAAATCATTAGCTTATATTATTCAAATAGGATTGCATGCACAACTTAGAATTATGATAATTCCCTAGTATTACAGAACAGGCCCAGATTACATAGACATTATAATTACATTAACAATTACAACCCGAGCCCAAAGCTTATGTAAATTGTGAACACGACATTGTGAGCGTTATTAGACAAGATTGCAATTAAGTTCCAAGAAGTGGACACCTACACGACATACTTTAACGACTCTTAACGTATCTCTAAATAATCAACCTAAAATTTGTATAAATAACAAAAACAGGGAACTTTATGTCTAATGATTGGTATATTCTACCTACTGTATCAGTTAGAAAAAGAAATGAGGAAGTGATGACGGTTGATAAATCGAACGATTGATAAAGAAATACGCAGCTTTAAATTGGTATAATTTAAAAATTAATGTTTTATAAATACCTCTTCCTCAAAACCGTGAACTAAATCGAAGCGCAAAAATGTTAACCAATCCGAATACCATTAGCGGAATAAGATACATCGAAATTGGTAAATTATGTAGATATTTGCATTTTTGCTATTTTACTGAGCCATTGTTTGAAGATATTCAGTACAAGTTACAAGTAGTCACAGACCCATTTATTTAAGATTAAACTTAGCAAAATTCCAAATTGCAATGACGCCAACAATCACACGTACAGGCAACATCGTCAAAATTTTCAATAAAAACAAACGAAACCAGTTTGTGCAAAAACTAAGTTTGAACGTCACCACGCGTTTGTGAGTCATACGATGACAGAAATATTTCGACACTCCTAGAGTAACCGTAAAAGCAAAAAGCAGCGTGTGTGCCGTATTTAAGCGGTATTAAGGAATTATGTTCTAGACAATCATGCATTCATTAATAAATTTACAAAACGATTGCACAATGCTTACGGCCGGTGTAATATGGCATATTATTCTACGAAATATCATTTGATTCTAACGAGTAAAAAGATATTGCAGCGAAATGAGTGAGCAGGGGTCGATTGATGCGCTTGAGCAATTTGATATGTATTTTTATATAATTATACAAAATTGGACTAAATGTCCTTTTTTTAAAAGATGCTAATTTCAGTAAAAGTCTTTTTTCAGCTCCTGGGTTTCCGATGAAAGTTATCCTACTTTACTGAGATAGTTTTACTAATTTTTGCAAAATGAAACGCTATATTATTGTGATTTGTTAAGTTATTTTTATTCCTTAACTCCTTAAAACATCTAGGAAATAAATATTATCCACCTAAAATGTCTTATTTCGTAACAATTGAGTTAGATTCATGTGAACATGCAGATACAGAAACGAAACATGCAATACGAAAAAACAAGAAACTTGTACAGTGTTTTAAATTATAGTTTGCTTAGAACAGTAACAATGTAGCTAGTATGAATGAATTCCCATTAACAATCAGAAAAAATGTAGATGTGTGTGTAATGTATACGGAGAAGGTGACAGCTTACCGGAGGTCCTAGCATAGCGGCGATTCAATATTTGTACGGGGAGACGGCCGAGGTTCGGCGGGTGCGAACGCCACACCGAGATGCTGGCTGAATGTTAATTTTTACAATAAAGCCATTTGTCGAACGTGGATCGCCGTCATAACGAGCTTACGCTATACTTCTCGAAATCGATAGCTATTGTTGCATGAATTATGCGAAGAGAGAATTAGAGTCCTTAAAGTGCCACCACCGGTGCCTTGACTCCATAAATCGATTAACATTCAGCATGGATTTCGACGAAGCAAAAAATATCACATTCTTAACATTTAATATTCTCTCTCGAGCTAACTGCTCGAGTGAGAATATTAAATGTTAAGAATGTGATCCTCATTTTATTATGACACTGTGTTCAGTATAAATCGTTTAATATGTATTTCCCCGTCCTATGCTTCTGCGTTCAATATCGGGTTTCCAATGCGACATTCCTCGCTAATGTCCAACATGGTGGTCCTATAAAACCATTACAAACTTATCTTCGTTAGGCCTTGTCAGCAAAAGGCTTCTACTCTTTCGGACGAAGATAGGTGGTTAGAATGGACCTTAACAGTTTAAGGGGGGAAACATATATTTTATTATATTAAACCATTTGAAACTTTGTTAGCATCTGCACGTCTAACTGAAATATAGAATAGAATAAAGGGAACCAAGTGTAATCACTCTGTAACATTATTTTAATAAATTCATATACACCATATACATAAACATATATGATAAATAATACATATATATTTCTAGATTAACAGGATATATAATAAGTATAATAAGTACTAAAAATGCTAGATTACAACAGATCACATGGTTATTAAATTGTTGAATGGGAACCAAAAATAAAAAATGAGGGACGCAGTCAGCGATGCATGCCATGTCAATATTGGTCATTCGACTAGAAATGTGTATGTGTGAAGTAAAAACAACGTGGTGTGAACGATGCGGGACTGCTTGTGGTGACCAACTGCGACCGTCGAATCTCAGCAAACTGACATTTCCGTTCGGAATCATTACCGTTCACTAGCTTTCCAAAGAATGAAGCCATCTATCTATATTATGCATACTGGTAAAGTCACGCATTCCTGTTTTACACATCGACGATGAGGTCTTCGACTATTTGTTCCGAGAAAATAGATGTTGTAATAAGTGTGTAGTGTTTTAAACATGAACGCTGTCACATCGATCATATTATAAATTGTAATTTAACGAATTCCATTATGTTGTAAAACAAAATTATGCTTCTCAAGACAAAAATAGGGTATTTTAATGCGACAGTGTCTTGTCGCAACACACGTCTCGGCGCTTAATGATCGTGAGATACTGAGACGTCCAGGTAGCCACACATCATCATAACTAATTTGTGTGGTATTCAATGGCCGGCTCGAAATGTGTACACTCTGCCTTGGGCTTTCATAAAGAATTTTGTATCGTCCACTTAAGTTTCATTTACTCGAATTACATGTTTCAATAGAGCTTACTGTTAGTCCGTTCATTGACCGAATTATTCCTACAATGATATACATATTTAGAAAAACCTGTCATTGTTTTCTTAATAAGATACAAATCCATAGATAACTCTATTTTTCTCTATTCTTTATTGATTAATATAAAATTGTAGTAATTATAGTAAAGTATTATCTTCCAGTCAAGTGAAATTACGTATGAATATGTTAACGTTGTGTAATATATTTGTTCTTGGGTAAATTAATATAAATGATCAAATACTAAAGTACATATATTAAAAAAAAATAACGCACGATTCTTTAAGCGCACAGCTGAGATTAATTATAATTGGCGAATATAAAGTCTTCATAAATGTTTCACAAACACCTTTTCCCGGCAAATTCGAATTTGAAGGGTCTATCTTTTGAGAGTCAATATAATATAATTGAGGGTTCTATTCACATGAAACACCTCCTTGTCTTACTTTAACAACTACGGTGAAATATGTGAACAAAAAATATTTACAAAAGAATTGTTACCTACTTCGAAATCGAGAAAAAAAAACAAGTTAAGGGAGATCAATATTGTAGATAAATAAAACGGTCCATTGTAAAGGCTTCGCTCCTGTGTGCCCGCGCAGTGTGCCAAGCACCCTCGAAAACTCGAAACCACTCGCGCTGGTGCGTTTGAGCACATAGAAGTTCAACAAAACATGATTTGACCGATTCCTCAACGCATACCATTTGCAAGTTGCAAATGTTTGGGATTTAGAATGAAGAACTCACGCAGTCCCATATAAATATGTGCCTAGATTAAGATATTATCTAACAATATGGATCCTTGTTCCAAGTTTTTATTTTATTTTTGTATAAGAATCAATATGTCAAGGTATTTCGATTTGATATCCAGTCTATTTATAAGAAATGCAATCAATCGATCTCAGATAGTGATCACAAAGGTAATTGTTAAGTTTCACGTTATTCGCATTTCCGTTCTGTCCTTGCAATAATGTAAGTGCTTAATGTGGTAGTCATTCATTTCAAGAACAATCTGTCCGCACATCATATTAACAGAAGGTTGCACTTGTACACAGATTTAACGTAAACAGATCGGTTTCGGCTGCTGTCTGTCGTAAAAAAAATAACACAATCACCGAATTTGTAAAACAAAGTGTATTCTACTACCTGTAGGAGTCAGTATAACGCTTCGTTTCAAAAATAATCAGTTCAACAAATCGAGTCATTCGAACGTGTTACAACATGCTGTAGATTTTTATTTGGGCCCAGTGGGTTGTCCATGGTCGTTTTGTGTATTTTATGACCACTTCATTAAGTATTGGAGACTGTTATTTTGAGTACCTGTATTGACACATCAACCGGCGAGAAAGGTGTGAATAGTTTTGTGCTTAAAGCTAATGAATGTCTTATCTAATTCGAAATCCAAGGAATTAAGATACCTACCGTGATTGATATCGAGTCAAATATAGTATGCATAGAAGTATTTTTTGTCAAATATACGAAGCAAGGTAGTTTAAAATTAGTAAATTTCTTTTTTAGAAGTAAATATCATTTCTTTTAACAACATGATGTTTCTCATAAATTAACTTGATTTGATGAATAATAGACTAACAGACAGTATTACATTATTTACGACCGAGTAACTTTCATACTACCTATAGAAAGTGTAAAAACTGTTATTCTTATCGCTTACGGTAAAATTTGCAAATGTGCAACATCGTTTCTTTTGTATAAGACCCGATTATACTGCTATTACCTCACGCTCTGAATGTTTTCTTGTATCTTAGGTTTGGACGTGTTTATAACTATATGTAATGGTAATAATATCTTTTCGAAGTTTAGAACGGCATTTAGTTTGTGAAGGGTCAAGTACGTGAATTTGAATAATAATAAACAAGCTGAGGCAAAGCAGGGGAGAGTTCGTTCCCACAGCAGTGAACACCGATGCAGGCAGCACTGCGGAGTGGCGCGGACGATGCGCGGCGGGGGGAGGCGGCGGTGCGCAACAAAGAGCCTTCCGGGAACCGCCACAATACAGGTTTGCGGCGACGTGCGATACCTCCGCAGATACCGGCTGCGACCGGCCAGGTACACCAGGAGACACAATTCACGACCGACGACGAGCTTTGTCAACTAAATAAGAATGGAAAACCAACGGAACATTAGGGAGATAGCAGACGAGATGTGACATGCACACAATCATACAATAATGATGTACTTTGCAAAGCATTCTCGTCCGCAATATAAATATCAAGATTAGCTGTTCTCGCTAACCGTTATCTATGTTGATAGCAATCAAACGTGACAAAAAATCGCCAATATTAACTTAACATTATTGCGCTATACCAAGAATTTAAGTACGTATGACACCAATGTTGATAAGACTATACGTTCACTAGTCTGAACATGTAGATATTTCACGTGAGTGTATACGAATAATTTTGCATAGTTCAGAATTATTTATGTTTGAATATTAGACGTTGTAAAAGGGGTGTTATCGTTGGGAAGCGGTTTAGCATGAAAGTAAAAGTGGGATAATAAAATGAAGTTTTCAGGTTGCAGCAACCCGTTCCGGCGTGAGCGCTGCTAGCTGGGATTTATTACCTGACAGTGACAGGACCATGTCACTCTCGCTCCTACGCAATCATCGAAATATCTTATTGCATGCTCTATAAATAGTCACTAGATAAAAAAAGAGTAAAATTACACTTAGGTGTCAAAAGCGATCAAGAAGGTTGTCAACATAAGTGGTAACATAATTGCAGTAATTGACAAATTACAAGTCGACTCATTTTTGCATTTATTGTTACTATTTTATCTTGTCGATAGCATGGTTAGCACTTATGCAATGTGCATGCACGATTACGGTTGCAGTTTGTTATCTTAAATTAAAGTCGATCTGTCACGCCATGCGCTCTGTAAGCCGTTGTGTAAAAGTGTCTTATTTCATAATTAATTTATTTACTAACCAAACAGTTGTTGGTCGAAACTATATTTTCGTATGAAGCATGCAAAGTGAATAAAGACACCTGCAGGCGGTTTACGGAAATGGGAATTGATTGGAACAATTTGAATATTTGTTACAATTAGTGCATTACCTTTGAATGTTTTAAAACACCCAACTTCGATGTAATAAAATTAGCGATCGCAGTCCGTAAAACCGTATCCGGCAATTCAGCTCATCCGGCATCATTAGACGTCAACCATTTTATCGGGTCCGTTCATCGGATCCGGCAGAAAATAAACGACTTCAATTTTTGGAAGGATTCCCGCGCATTCTTATTTGTGCAGTCACTACCGCAACCTGCAGGTGCCCAATTCTACTCCACATTAGATTGCAAGTCCACAACCGACTAGTATAGAACCTGAAAAGACCTTTTTAATAGCTGGATATATTTGTCACTCTCTACGAAGTCGATTTGCAAACGACGAGTAACTCAATTTGTTTGCTACAATTTAAAATCATTAAATTAAAATAATTATTTAATTTTATTTAAGTAATGTTATCTTAAATAATTAAGATATAATTACATACATATGTGGTTTAAGGTGATCATGGTTGATTAAGTTACATTTAAGTAATATAAGTCACATGTCATGTGTGAGTGAACTCTACTTAGACTGAACTTAATAGGGAGTAATATTACTAATACTACTGGTACTATTATGCATTCTGTGCTAATACGAACACTGAGATTTTACTAATTACATTAGATACTAGATTTTAATGTTGGTTGAGTACCTACAAGGAAGAAAAAGTTGATTGTCTAAACGGTATTTAATATAAAAAACTCCTTAAACCTCTTTTATAAAGTTCATTTTGGCACCAACCACACAAAAAGTTATGATATGCCCAAACCAAATGAAATTGGTGCCAGATCCCTACATAAAATATCCATATTGATTCACATATCATATATTATAATCGTACATATAATATTCACTTAACCGTAACGATCCCATCAAATTAATCATCAACAAGTACAAAAGCAGAAGACACGACACAACCATGATATGGAGAGTTCAATGGAATTTGCTAGTTACATGCCTAAATCGTATCTTACAAAAATTAGTAGTATATACAAGTACGACTAATTAAATTGAAAGACCATTTAAAAGTGATAGTTTTCTTAAATTAGCGATTAGAAGAGGATAATAAAAATATATAGTTGAATCGAATCGGAATATGTCTGTTGTTAGAACACGAAGTTATCTTTTGCGCTGCCAGTTTATTTATAACTATTTCCCAATGTTCAAAGCCTTCAGAGAATTGTATGCGAAACGAAGTATATTGTGCGGATACTAGGAATGTGGGATGTGAAATTGATAATTGAATTGTATTGCTTCTATAGTTGCGAGATTATTTTAATTTAGTAGTGCTGATTTTGGATATTACTTTTGGCGGGTCATACTAACGAAATCGGTTCTACGTCTACGCCTTTTAAAGTTTGGTATGCCGAATTAATGTAGTAATGGCCAAAAAAATATTTGGGCTGCATCATGGGGTCCCATCTCTAACAAAAGAAAAATGGTTCAAACAAATATCAATAGATGGCGTTACGGGTATCGATTTGTTATTGAAGTTTATGGAAAATCAATATTAGGTCCTGATAAAAGTATTTTCTAATTTCATAAAATACCCTAAACACGGCAAAATTGAATAAAAGCTTCTTAAATGCAGTTTTCTTATTTTGACAAAATTCAATATTGTCCTCTCGGTCCTCTGGCGGCAATTTCTGGTACTACGTTGAAGTAACACTATAACAAAACCGTACCTATCGGTTTTGTTATTGAGTTTGTAGATATTGACTATTGATAGTTGGCCAAATTTTAATGAAACTGTATTGTTGCGTTATGTTTTTGCATTTTCTATTGTAGGTAAATTATTAATTCGAATTTCAAAGATACTATAAAAAATTTAGAACTAATTTTTCTCATTGTGTTTTACATATTTTTTTCATATTGTCAGGACAATTAATAGTGAACAGTGAAACGTATGGTATGTGTCAACTTTGTTATGTAGGCAGGTTAGGTATTTAAGTAACAGACATTATGATTTGGCAAAGTAATTACTTACTTAACTAAGTACTTACACGTACTATCTATTTACACATTGCTAATAGAAATCTTTCACCTCAGACCTCACTCGATTGCAGGGCTGCCAGATTGTATAATTGGATACAAAATTTGTATAATTCGGTAATCATAAGTATGCTTAGGGCTGCCATCCGTCCGGGTTTCCCCGGATTTGTCCTAGTTTAGAGGGAGTCCGGGGAGTGTCCGGGCAGGGTTTCCAAAAAGTGTCCGTGTAAAACCCGGACACTCTGTGCCAAGAGACAATTACAATTGTTAGATGAATCTTTAACAAGAAAAAAATTTAAATGGAATCGGCGGTTTTTTTAAGGTGTCCGGAAAAGAATCTCGATTTCACCCATATGTCCGGATTTTTTTAAGTTTTTGTCCGGCGTCGGCAATTTAAGTAATGGCAGGCCTAAGTATGCTGTTTGTTTAGTAGATGCATTGTATAATCGGATACAATGTCATTACTGATGTTATTGTGTAATAAGTACCAACATACACATAGAGATACCTAAAACAAATCATGTCTGTGATAACCTGTTAAGTAATTATACGTTAAGAGCTATAACACATAATTGCATTTTACAAAATTAGGTATTTACGCACGACATCGACTAGGTTGGAATCGCGAGTTCCTGACACTGTGTTACCGCAGTGACTAAGCAATCATAATCCTTTTTCTACTATTAAATTATTTGTTTTACTTCCTGTCTTAAAATATTATTCATAATGCGTAATGTTCCAGCCACTAGCTATGCGCCTGCCGCTTTGCTCGTATAGATTATGATAGTATGAAGTTTCTTATTTTTAAAAATATTATAAATATATTATTATTACGGTATTTTAAATAAAATTATTTCCATAATAAAAATGTGATTTAAATTAATAAAAAACTATATAAATATTTCAATTTAAAAATTTGATTAGATAAGTTCATTGTAATTCAGACATTTAATATTATTTATACTGTGAAACAATTGTAATAAAACATAAGCAAATATAGTAAAAAAAAAAAAAATAAGTATTTTTGAATTGTCAACGTTTTAAGTCAGTCAGAATAAGTCAGTCGTGAAGATAGTCTGTTCCAGTACGCAGATCCTATACAATTTCCTGTTCATCATCGTCAATCTTTTCGCTAATCCTCACTGTGCGAAGGTTGTGTGTTACCAGGGCCAGTTGTCGTTTAAAGGGTTGTTAGCCGAACGTTTGATCAGATACAGTAACCGCTACCGTAGCCAGGAATAGCAGGGCTGCCTGAGACTCGGGGCCTGATCATTCTGTTTGCTTTCATTGCGGGTTTTTTACCAATACTCGCCACGCTTGGTAGGCGGGCGCAGTGTTCGGGTATGGGGTTTTGTGGTTTTGCGATAGACGCTGCACACCTTATGGTTTTTTGTCCCTAGCCAAATCTTACGGCACCCACAGTAAGAGAAAGAGCGTAGGGGGGGGGGGGGGGGTAACATTCTTGGTCAGCACCCCAACAGCATTTTAACAGGTATTGAACTATCTAATCTCATTCACATAGACTATGAATCTTCATTTCTTAGCCGCCTTGCAACTCTTCGGCAGTTATTGCTTGTCAAAAAATTTATTTAAAAAGAAATCAAGAGAGAAAGAGAAAAAAGAGATTCTTTATTACGAGACTGTTTTCGGGTTCCCTATGTCGTCGTATCGTGAAACATTCCTATAAACTTCTAAGTACGAAAATTAATATGTTGTTTTTTGAAGTGAAAACTTCTTTAGCGGCGTTGTGCAGTTGTATACAGATGTGTATGTATATGCAAATACATTGTGAAGTTGTTTTCACTTCTGACATACAGTCCTACTACTGACTGTTTTTTTTATAATCATATTTCGTTTCCTTTATTATACTCGTATATCGATTGCGACAAAATAACATAAGATAATGATATTATAATTTTATTTAAGGCAGGTGTACCTTGCTTCATTTGCTTTTATTAATGTAGATGTATGTAATGTCTTTCTAAAACATTTGTACACGGAGCGTTTTCGACTCATGCCAGATACAAATCAGAGTCATCATTATTAAAAAACTAGCAACCCGCCCCGGCTTCGCACGGGTACAAACTATACACCTAAACCTTCCTCATGAATCACTCTGTCTATTAGTGAAAGCCGCATGAAAATCCGTTCAGTAGTTTTTTAGTTTATCGCGAACAGACAGACAGACGAGGCGGGGGACTTTGTTTTATAATATGTAGTGATATGTAGTGAAGATTTTTATAATATGATTTTTTTTTTCATCATTAGCTCAGCTACATGATATGATGATGATTCTAAACGCAAAAACCTCATAAAGTAATGAAAAGTAAACAGAAACACTATTCGTTCCTACAATTTTCGAGGGTTTCTCACAATTTTATTAGGATCCCATCAACAGATCCTGACTTCCTTGACATGGGACAACCCTTGAGGTACCCTATCTAACAAAAAAGAATAATCGAAAACAGTTCAGCCCGCCAGCCGCTCTGCCCCCGCTTTTTAAATCTCTGATATCTTCTAAGATATTAATTTTTATTGTATGCTGGAAAGGGCAATTTTGATGTACATGAAATGCAGAACGTACCTAATGTATTTAATTGGATAAGGAATAATACGGTATTGTTTAAAATGGTTGATAAATAACCCATATTTTTTTTGTAATATGTAAACGATAAAAATGGTTACTGTGGGTTATCCTTAGGAGATACACATATACCATTACGAACTTTTTTATTGATCTTTTTAAGATATACAATTCCGTAGTACATTAATTTGATCTATCTCGTAAGGTTTAGCCAGCGTTTGCAATGTAAGCGCACAAAAATATGTTTGTTACGACATGACATTACAAACCTTTGAAATTCTCGACTTTTATCTACACTAATATGCATGTATACTACATATAAACCTTCCTCTTGAATCACTCTATCCATTGGTTAAAACCGCATGAAAATCCGTTCAGTAGTTTTTCCGTTTATCGCGAACAGACAGACAGACAAACAGACAGTCGCGGCGGGGGACTTTGTTTTAAAATATGTAGTGATAAAGAAATCTATATATCACAGCTCAAGTTAACTAAACACACTTGGACGCACAGCGTGCCAAACAAATATGTTTGCATACTATACATACTTAATGCATACAAATGAAACTCTTTCGTACTTACCTATTAGATACATACATCGTTACAAACATACAGACATAATTATTTATACTTAACTTAAATTTGCATTTGTTTTCAAATGTATGGCGAGATTGGTGTGATGCTTAATATATTTTTTTTTATATATTTATTTATTTCAAAAACTTCACTATGTTACAGATAATAGTTTGGCAGCTTGGCTATTATCTGTAACATAGTACCAAGTTTTTAAAATAAATATATAAATTTAAAAAAAATATGCTGCTACTATTTAACTGTAGTAAGATGTTGTAATTCGAACTGTCATTATAATAATAGTCTATACTATTCATACACTCGAAATACATAACCTAAATTGAGTCAAGATAAGCTCTACATCCTACAAAATAATTGTTCAATATATAGAAAATAACCAAAACATACTTCCGTGATCAAAAATAGGCAGACGTAGTATACGGTTCACGTTCTGTTGTTTGGCGTTCAAAAAATCGGTACAGGTCTTACCTCTACAAGCGCTGAGTTCTGGGTAGTTAAAGGTTTTTAATTAGTTATTTAAAAAAAAATACAAATACCTAATTACTTATGAACTAACGTTTATTCTGGTATAAATTGTTTGTAAAAATAATAAAGTAGTAAAGACAAATTTACAGCTATTACGGATGCTATAACGGTTTTAAGTACCTAGGTTTATGCTTTTGATTGTGTTTTTTTTTCTACGTAATCCATACTACACGTATCAAATTTTAAGGCCACTATGAACTATATTACTATTTCAGATCAGATACATTATTATACTTTTTTCATTTTATTTGCTTAGTCGCTCAAAAAAGTGTCGTCGTGCAAATTATGTAAAACTTGCTTCGGCATTTTGACTATCTATATGTCTATGACTATGTCTATAAAATTAAGACAAAATTAAGATAAGTGAGGCCGCTATGATCTAAGCTAATAACTGTTGGTGTGGTGGTGTCGGTGTTTTCAATAAGTTTAAGTGCACGGTACGTGTTCGGTACACGTGACGTGATTGAGTGACGTAACATCGTACATTGTACAACACTGATTTTGTGAATAATAGTACGAGATTTTGAATTGATTAATTTGATATTTGAAAATAAGTTGTCCTTACTGGCAGCCCGGCTTGCTCGTGATCGTCGCGTATCGCAGCGTCAATGCTGCAATGGTAGGTAGGTAGATTATCTACTTACTGCTAAGAGTGTTCGCAACGATGTCAAACGAGTTATCCGCATTGATTTTCTTCAAACAATATTCTAATCTAAGGTTTAAGGCAAACAAATATATTAGTTTGACGAAACTATTATCATATCTGTGGTTTGACTATTATTTTTACTAATATTTTTGTACATTGATTGGAATATAGTTGTTGAGGTTGTACTAGAGCATAATTTGGCATGGGATACAAATATTACACAACGATGATCGAAGTGAAATTGACCTTGAATGGTGACATGTTGCACGTACTTAGATCTGGTCGTATGTAATAATAAATATATTCGCGCAATATAAATAATGCTTACCGGATGTAATAAATTATAGGCCGTTTGATTATTTATAAGTAATAAGTTATTTTATCGGTTATCTAATATAACGAACACTCCTACCTGCTGATTACATACTAATTATCGCCATCTATTGGTTGCGTGTTTATTAGTAGGTAAATATTTCTTTCCATTCATCGCTAGGTGGCTCTAGCTATCTATCGCGCTGCTAGCGGCATCCAGGGCCTTTGTAGGCTAAAAAATAGTAGCCCGCGTAATTGCCCGAGTTAGGAGGGTCGCATTTCGTTGTATGGGATGAGGTATCTGTACTAGTATAGTATTATGTTATCTGTGGCTGCATCTTGTTTCTTATACAATATTAATCAGGTAAAAAGAGCCTATTATGATAAAAACATTAAAACTGAGCACAATTTGTGTAAATATATCGAAATCACCAATAATGTAATAACGACAATAATTAATGGTGAGAGTCATAATAGCGGGTGTACCATAGCAAATCCAATCTCATATAGTACAGAAAAAAAATAAAATACATAAACTGTACCTATACTTAAAAAATTGTACTTCTATTAAAACGAAAATACATGTAACAAAATCAAGACACACGTGCCATTCTGACGTCAAAATGGCGGGTGTATCTATTATATTAATTCACAGTAGACATAGAAATTAAATATTAATACCAAATTTTTTTACCTATTTTGTACTCTATATAAAAGCAATCACACATTGTTGATTGGTTTCTGTGAAATAAAACTACTAATGTTTACTTTTATATTTTAATAATCTGTAAGAAGTAATATGTAAGGGCATGGTATTATTTTAAACGGTTATTAAAAAGAGGACTTAAGGTGCGTTCACACAGCGAGCGGAGGCGGAATACAGACACATGATGGTCCAATTTATGTACATTTTTCTGTACTATACGAGATTGGATTTGTTATGGTACACTCGCAATTTGACTTTCACAATAAATGTAACCGGAGATTAGTTCTTTGACATTTCTATCTTTTAATTATCCTTGTTGTGTGTAAGTGTGAGTTTGAATAAATGTGTTTGAATATGTTATTGTAGGATCCGTTACATAAATGGGAATTCCGGCGGCGTTGAGTTCTCTACGATTACGTCAAATTAAATTTTAATTTCTTGCCACTTTTGCAGGACTGAGGACCCGTTTGATATTTTTGTTAGAGCCTTGCTAGTGGGTATAATAAATAATGCTCATTCTAAGTGGTTAGAGTCTTAGAGTACCTACTACATCTCTAAAACATTGTTCACATGAGAAATGTCATTGATTGATGAATATCTGTAAATTTTTTAGTCATTCATAAGATTTATATACAGCTCTAAATACGTTGGGACCAACTAAATTGAATATGGGATTTCGAATCAGATGTGTTTACAGATATATTTATAGATACAATAATATACCTCAGTTGAATAAACGTGTTCAGAACGCTGTCTGGATAACGTTATGAAACAATTTACCTATCGAATTCTCAGAATTGTCCCCAGCAAACAAGGATCTACCACGTGCGTGGTCGTGTGTCGTTTTTGTTGTAGCCAAATCACGTTGGCTAAGCAAAGTAATTACACAGCACACGCATACTTGCCTGTTATTGTACGATCAAACTACTTTTTCTGAACGTCAGTCGTGGTCGCAAGTTATCTAGGCTCCGTTAATGAGTGTATGATGTGTGTGTCCTTTTAACAGTATATGTGTGTAAGATGAGTATTTCCTCTTCAACCTTCATTTTATTCAATTATATACCACTACACTCGTATGTTAGTATCAAATATACACCAAAGTATTCGACTTCCACTCATTTTAGGCATTGTAACAGCAATGCCCTAGGATAAATAAACGAAAAGCAGTGTGGACGCGCATGCTGCAATATCTGGATGAAAAACGAAGTCGTGTGACATCGCGTCAACGGTAATCAATACATACCATGATCGAGCTTATGATCCCGTTATGTATTTTTGCCTTTATGTATTGCATTATTTAGGGTTTACGACTGACATAAAGGTTTTATTTAACTGTAGAAGTCTTTATACGAACGGAGCGTGCACTGTTTTTACATAAGATGAGCTTTAGACTTACTTATATGAGATCTCTTACTTATTTTAATCATAATTTAGAATTTACTAAATCTATTACAAATATAAGGTTGGTGAATATTTCAAGTTATATGTAACAATAGGCGTAGGTATGTACTCGTGTGCAGCCTTTGTAAATAAGATGGCCTGTATACTGCAGGTATATA
Organism: Euplagia quadripunctaria; assembly: GCA_963859945.1. NCBI lineage: Eukaryota > Metazoa > Arthropoda > Insecta > Lepidoptera > Erebidae > Euplagia > Euplagia quadripunctaria. The sequence goes on along the minus strand of OY982560.1, from coordinate 14,931,324 downwards.
GCGGTATTGTTCGTGAATACGAGCGTTCTTCCCGATAAACATTTTACTTTAATATCTTTCAATGTAAAAAGAAAATGGTTTCTAGGATTGTTAGCTATTCATGCCAGTGACGGGGGTACCTACATGTATAAATTGCTATTAAAGACTCGTTCTTATTTATTTTTTATCGAGTAAATCGTTTCGAAAAAATAAATTAGGTACTCAACACAAAAAACACATTAGGTACATACAATAATCTTCCACCTTACCGTTTTAATGAAAGTATAAAAGTATTTCTTCAATGTTTTTTTGCAAGTAATTTGTCGGTGAGCCTTCTTCAATTGGCTTAAACAATATATTATATTTTATGATATGACTTACAATTGATAAAATGATTAGAACGTGATTCATCGAAATCTATATAGAAATAACAATCTCTATAGCAATAGCAATTTGACGTAATGTTGTAACATAATGGCACCATGTTGGCGCAATGCATTCTACGTAGCACGTTGTGGGACGAATTGGAACATACATCAACCCCACCAACAAAAACTGGAGATGATCTCGACATACAAAGTAGAGATTTTGTTGTATAGTGCCAACGTAATGTGACCTAAAAACTTAGATAATTATTATTTTATGAAAATACAACGGACTTCAATGCATCTCAAATAAACATCTATTAAACCATGAAAATTAAAGTAGGTACTCGGTACTTATTCTTTCTTTCTTTTATGAATATCTATGTAGTGTATATGTATGACGTAAAAAAATACAGAACAATTCCGAGAACTATCCTGCCGTGCGTGATGATGTTATGGTATTGCAAATTAACAAGTTGAAACAAGTGGATAATGACATAATCTGCTGGACTGACCTGACGGCCTAGAGTTTCATATCACAAGTATTGTGAGTCATATAAATAAATTAAGTCTAAAAACATATTGTTTAAACTACATTAACTTATCAAAAAAAAAAAACACAAATCGTATTTGTATGATTTTCAATTTCGACTATACGTAGAAACACATGTTTCTCTCAAACCTGTGTAAACAGCTTAGCTATTGAAATATTATCTTTAAAGTGAACGTTGTATATTATAAATTATTTTTTCTCGTTCACATCAGCGCTCAGATATACATCAAAGATAGATGCTGATGGTGACGGAGTGACGGCGGTCGACGGGTTGCGGGCGGTGTAACGAGTGGCAATCACTACTTCTCAGAATCCTACTTGTTTTCGCATCAGGTGCACTCATACATATTGATAAATAACAATAACACCTAACCCGATTTATGTATACTAAATTTTTTTAAGCAATATAGGTACATCGCGTCAGTGCGAAGCGTCACGTATCGGTCTGTTTATTTTACTAACTGCTTTTTAAAATGTAAAATATCGTTTTTATGATTTTACTTGCAATGAATTTTTAAGTTGTAGTCGGAGATGTGGTTGGGATTTAATTGATTAGCTATGGTCGGTATACATGTATATGTGTTGCGTTGTCTTAGATTCGAGTAGCAACGGAATTAACATCGACCAAAAACACAGTTCAGGTGTTTGGGATTATAACCGATATGTTGCAATTACCTATTGTAAGTTAGAAAAATATAGATGTCATAAACATCTGGTAGGCCTTTGGGAAAAAGCGCGTGAAGATTAATATGGGTATGAAGATACTATCAGCAGCGGAAAACTAAACAATTACCACATTTGTTAATGAATAACACATTCCATGATATAATATCTATCTGCATTTTATTACATTCTAGGTAAATTGTGAATGAATGAGCACAGTCATGTCACCTTCGGTAGAAAAATTCTTGATAAGTGAATGATTACCTTTTATATAAAATCTGTATAAATTATGTTAGTTATGTAGGTTACATTGTATAATGAGATACAATCCTTATATATATTTAGGTACGTTTTTCGGTTTTTCAACGTTAAATCAACTAAGTGACTTCATAGCACTAGTTTTAACAGGCTTCAACACAGGAGGAGTCAATTCATCGCAATATTTTTTTAATATTGTGATAATAAAAAACTGATTAGCGTTAATTTCTTACCACGATGTCCGATTTCGATGATTAGTATAGGAGTAAACTTCTGGGAGTAGTGCGAGTATCTTGAAACTTACATTTTGCAAAGGCTTGTCTTCCACAACAATCGAGGATTATAATGATTTTTATTTAATAGATATTGGTTCTTCTAGAAAATACTGATAAAAATAAAACAAGAACAAGGTAAGGCAACTTTTTAGACATATTTTAAAGATCATTATTACGGTATGATGGCTGTATTGGTAGTTGGCCCTGGTGTATTTATTGCTCGGTATTCGTTACATACTGCAATAATACTTATTTAAAAAATTTAAAATACCCCCAACTCAAAATTAGGTGCAACGATTACAAAAGAGCTGATGATCTTCGAACGGCTGAACACAATTTCTTGAATTATATCTGAGAACCCTCTCGATCAAGTCACCTTTCAAACAAAAAAAGCCACACTCAAATCGGTTCATCCGTTTGGGAGCTACGATGCCACAGACAGACACACAGATACGTCAAACTTAAAACACCCCTCTTTTTACGTCGGGGGTTAAAAAGAAATTAACAGTAGAACATGTCCTTTAAAAAAGAAAGTACCTGATGTAAATTCAACTCAATCAAATTAATCTAGAATCTAGGAAATAAAACGAATCTTCAAAACTATAAAATATTTAAATCGATACTTGGTAGTTGTAGTATTTTTGTTCTAAAGTTTGTGTTGTATGCCTTTTTTATGGGATATGGGACAAACGAGCAGACGGGTTACCTGATGGTAAGTGATTACCGCCGCCCATGGGCACCTGCAACTCAAAAGTTACAAGTGCATTGCCAGCCTTTAAGGTGAGAGTAGGGGAGGGGGGAGGGGATCGGGGAAATGGGGAGAGGGAAAGGCTAGGGCCTCCGGTAATCTCACTCACTCGGCGAAACACAACGTAATCATTGCTTATCTACCGGTTTTCTGTGAGGCCGTGGTATCACTCCGGTCGAGCCGACCCATATGTGCCGAAGCATGGTTCTCTCACTTCTAGCCCTGGCCTTGGCCTTGAGTGTAAGAATAAAGTTTTGTTTTGATAGAAAGCTAATTAATATTAAGTTTAGTAAACTTTGTACCATGTATAAAAATTATCTATTTGTAGATACTTTAAATAATCACTGGCCAACTTGAATTCGATGAAATTGCACGTTTAAATTGATTTTTTACTTAGTTTACTAGAAAGTGCTGTAAGTGGAATTACAAATGGTTCACAAGGGCAAAATTGTAACAACCTTTACCGGGAACTACAAACGCCAATACCACGGTATATGTTAATAAATTGGTTTGCCGGAATAAAAGTTTTTTAATTAATTATTTACAGTAATTTGCAAATAGAAAAAGCGTTGAAGGAGGTAAGGCATATGGGTTTCTGTTTGCATGAGAACCCGAAGGTTGCATTATTACCCTAGTGCTTGTGCTGTAGTTTGCTTAGTTTTAAACCTAATTTTATAAAAATGTGTGTTTGTCAATGTCAAAAAGAAGACAATAATTTGACCTCCGAATCGTCACTTAGGCACATCCTAGTGACGGTGGTGGAAGTGTTATGAGAACTTATTTTTTATTATCTAGAAGACAAACCTTTTTATGTACTAACATAGATCACAGCAAGATAATTTTGCTTGACTTAAAGCAACATTAAACTATTTTTTTATGAAGATACATAAAATACACAACAACCTTAAAAATGCCGTGAGAAAAATCGTATATATCACGATTTACTGCCTACTATTATGATATTTCTTTCCATATTATCCACACGTTTGCCTAAACAAGCCAATAAGATTATGAAGTGATTTCTAATCTTACAGCCTAAACCGCAGAATAGTTATGTGCAAAAAACAAGTTATAGGGTTAAAGAAATAGATTAATGACATAAGGGCTCTTTCAGGAAAACCGTCAAAGAGTGCTTCTGCATAAGATTATCTAATGTTTATCTATTTTATCGATTACAGCAGCGGGAAGTGGGGATTACATGAGTAATTCAGCGCACGGATATATGTACTACTTATTAAATGATGATATAAATCCTAGGCAATTTTATTTAATGTTGTGCAACTTTTTGGAGTTCATTGGAGTTTACTCCTTAAGAATCGATTTTCATATAAGGCGCCCGGTATGAAAAAAATATGAAGAGTTAAATTTAGTGATCGAAGGGCAGCGTAACGCTTTAACGCTTTGTTGTGCTTTTTGTGCTTTATTGGAGTTAACTACTTAAGAAAGACGCATGTAAGTATATATGTGTGTTATGTAGTAAACTGTAACTTGTCGTGCGTCGGACCTGACACACACCTTTTTATCTTTATTTTTTTATAAAACATGTTAAGAAAAATAACTACTTGCTAAATAAAAAAAAACAACTTTTCAAACAATATCGGGTGTGCGTCGACCCTTAGGTATAATTTCTACCTTCACATTTTCAAAAGATTTTCCTTGCGACATACAATGACCATGACGGAGGACTGATTCAGGTAAGTAGATTCCTATTCGCTCAATGGTTTGTGACTGCGCCTTGTTGATAATTATGCCGAATTCCACTGTTAGGGCCCGTACAGACGTACGCGGTTTCAGTGCGCGCAGATTCGGCGCATTGGCGTGTTATGCCAAAAGTTATAGCGACTTTGGGTTCTATGCTTATTACATAACGCTTATTTTACAATCTTTCCACAAAAACCGCGTACGCGCAGCCACCGCGCAGTCTACACTCAATGCACGCGTCACCTCCACGTTTCTAGTGTGTCTATCATTTAGTTTTATGCTGCGACACAGGTGCCCATACATTTTGTAATGATTGCTTTTGTAAGATATCCTCAAAAACATTCATTTCGTTAATAGAAGAGACTGATATCTTGTGGAACAAAACTCTTAAAATATATACAAAAACAAACGCAAAACTTTGCAGGCCTGGAACGAGATATGTATTATTTTAATGAAATTACAATATAATAATTTAATTCAAGTCTAGAAGATCTAGATTTTGCTTCTTTGAAAAATTTTGTATTTCCACATGGCAATAATAATGATCATAATAACATTTATATTCACTTATATAGAATGTGTAGACTGTAGTATGCGTTGTTTATGGAAGCCCTAGCGGCTGAGCGGGCACTGCGCGGAGGATGGGCGTACGTGGTGAGAAAGCGGTTGCTGCATGTACGCGGATTGTAAGCGTAGACATATAAACGCGCCCTTATAGGAAATGGTCTTCGCTTATACATGAAAATAAAACAGTAGCGTCAGATGGTGATAAATCAATGCGCGGTAACAGTAGCCGTTGTCTAACGTTTGTACTAGTTATGATCACCAAATATAAACTGTTCTCATACATTTTTCTGACAATTAGTCTGACGCCATTCTATATCCTTTCATTGGATTCAACTTGAATATTTACACCTAGCCGTCCTTCCAATACAACCAATTTAATTAGGCAAAAGGTCAAATGGAAGAGCTCTTTCCAGTGAGTGTGTTAAAACGAACTGCGTACCTTAATTAGAACCGGAGATATAGCTAGGTGGTATAAGCTAGGTGGAAAACGCGTTTAATTGAGAAGGGTAACATTTAATCCAATCCAATGCTTAATGACAAATCTGTACATAATTAAAAAAATTCGTAAAAAAATCGAATCGGTTGGATAAAACGGCCCGACGGACTCGTAATGATTATATTTTTTTATATATAGATGGTATATACATAATTATGTATAATATACGTAATTATTTAAACATAAAATTCAATATGCTCAACAATTTACGTGGCTAGATGGCTGTACTTATGATACCAGCCAATTTTATCAAGAACTAGCTGCCCCGACAGACTTCGTTCTGTCAAAAGTTATTAATTGACGTCAAATGTTTGACAGCTGGGGACATGTGTTTTAATTATTATTTGCTTTGTGGTTTGTATAGGAAAAGAAGTGTTGTTTTTACTATTTTCCTCACAATTTTTACATTTTTTCTCTCCATAAGAACCTTCCTTGTGCCATTACGAAAATTAGAAAAAAAAAATAGCCGAATTGGTCGAGCCATTCTCGAGTTTTGCGCTTAGAACACATTTGGCGATTCATTTTTATTTATATAGATTAGAACAATACACTACAAACCCTTACTTCTATTTAGTTTCGTCGTCACATGCAAGTCGTTATGACTTATTCCTAGTACTCGGGATTATAAACTTATTCTGGGACTATGTGACTTTCAACGATTTAATCTTTTCTCACGGCATTGTCATTAATATTTTGTGAACGACATAGTGTCTTTATCGCATGTAAGTATTGTGTACGGTCACCGTGAGTCTCTGGTCGGGGGCAATGCCCATTGTAACACCAGACGATTACCAATTATTTTTGCGCGCACAATGAACAAAAATTCCTAGAAATTTTATATTTATTCCTATCGATACCTTTCGCGAGCACCTTTATAATATACTATTTAATCCTACTAATATTATAAACGTGAAAGTTTGTGAGGATGTATGCATGTCTCGCAAAAACTACTGAACCGATTGCTATGAAACTTGGTATGTAGATAGCTGGAGACCTGGATTAACACATAAGCTACTATTTATCCCGATACTCCCATAGCATCAGGACTTACATGGCTGAAACCGCGGCGACGGCAGGCAGAAAGCAGCAGACGTCATGCCTCCTAAAAAAATGTATTTACACGACAATACTTTCTAAATTTTTTCTTCTGTGTCTATTATATAATTATTGTAATCAATACAGCGTAACTTCCTACTTTGAATCGGCTTTTGAATAAAATATCATTTTTTCTTTCTTTATTTTTTAGCATTTACCCAGTAACTATACTTCATCATCATCTCCCTCTTCTAACAAAAGAGAACTGGAATTGCAGGCCGCAATGCCGCCAGCGGCAGCAGCTAATCTTGGACCTGTACTGAACCACCATAATAACAATATAATAGGCACAGAGAAAAAAATTAGAAAGTATGGTCGTATACAATTTTTTAGGAGGTACGACACGTGTGATTGCTCTGCTGTCCACGTCACCACCGGCGCTGCGCGTCGCGGCCGCTATGATCGGATCATTTTCATAGAAACCAGTAGTGTCGCTTGCAGTTTGCACACCGTCTTGGACTTATACCATAACGGTCTTAGAGAGCGTAGGTATAAGAAACCCTGCGTACTGAAAGTTCCAAAGAAGTAACACAAAAGGTCCGCTTTGTATGATTCCAATTAAGAAAGTAGCGGGCTTTACATATACGAACATAAAGCATACGGTACGAATTTGATTGTTTTTAGTGTTTAGTCCTTTTATATTAGGAAAAGAACTTGCTACGTATAAGTTTAGGTTTTCCCGAGGGACTACAGTATGGGGTCTTTCAAGAAAGGAGTGTATATGTTTTTAAAGGGTCGGCAACGCGCATGCGAGTCTCTGGAATTGCAAGCGTTCATATGCCACGTAACCGCTTACCATCAGTCGGGCCGTATGTTTGTTTGCCACCAACGTAGTACAAAAAAAAAATATTTTTATAAAGAGTTTTTATGCATAGTAGTGTGTCTTTTGATCTCATTAAACAAATCAGTTGGATCACCACCACAGTAGTATGTAGGGCACAGCATATTTCTACTCGAATTGAAGCCGCCCAACAGTGGTAGTACCTCTACTCCACAGTAGACCTTAGACAATACCGGTTTTTTAACATATAGGGATGCCAATGAATACGGTTTAACTGTTTGGATTGTGGTTTGCACTGAACAGTTGGACTGGCCCATATCACAGATCCGTGGTTCGACTGTTTGGACAGAATAGATAAATCCTTGAAGTCAGTATACGAAAGGCCGCTTAACTACATGCTGAAATTATTCATTGTCACTTACCATTCAATACTCCGGCTTCCTTTGACGCAGCAGTGAATACTTTTGAATTTGTCTTCGAATCCATATTCATTCGGCACAGGTTCTTTCACAAACTGCATCCATGAGGAATTTGTGGTGAAGGTATTTACAGAGCAATAGCTGGCCCCATGTGCACCGGACATGCCGGTCACGGCCAACAGGAGTACTAGCCCTCTCCGTAAACACATTTTTAATTATTGTTGCATCCTGTAAACAACGAAATAAAAAATTCATTTAATTTATCTTGCTTGTATTCAATATGCAAATACAAGAGCAATTTTTTCTAATCATATCCCCTCACCAACAGCTCGTAAGTCTTGTAATACTCGCCTAAGTTTCCGGCTTACTTATAGTTAGTTATAAGGGGAAGTTTAGATAAGCGTCCGTATTTCTACTTGTACGTGGGACAGTAAATTTAGCGAAACCTTAAAAAATATTATTTTTGATCTTTTCAAATAACTCTCGACCACTATTTTTGCAAAGTTTCATGCATCTAAACCAATTTTCAATCCACTTTTTCCAGCGCCTCAGACACTTCCTCCTAAGCCTGCTCGAATGCAGCTAGCGCATCTGGCGGCGATGAAAACTGTAGCCCTTTGAGTTGATGTTTTATTTTAGGGAATAAATAAATTGTCAAATTGATAAATCCAAGATTCGTCACCGAGCGTCGATGAGGTTGTGCGGTGTGGGAATCGTAAACTATCATCGCGCGAAAATGTCGAAATAGATAAATTTTTCAGTCGGACACGATAATTACATTTAGTTCGTAATAAAATGTGGAGGGAAATTTGAATTTGCATCGTATCGTATATTTCACACACACGGCCGTCTAATCTCAAACTAGACACAGCCTGTACATTGGTAACCACACTGCTGATAAACATGCTTATATATTACTAGCAGCGCCCCGCGGTTTCACCCGCGTAAGTCCCGATCCCGTAGGAATATCGGAATAAAATGTAGCCTATGCGTTAATCCAGGCCTCCAGCTATCTACATACCAAGTTTCATCGCAATCGGTTCAGTGGTTTTTGCGTGAAAGATTAACAAACATCCATCCATCCAAACTTTCACATTTATAATATTAGTGGGATTAAATACATACATATTATAGATAAATTCACCCAGACACAGAACAAATGGTCGCGCATATCATCACACAATTATTTTTCCTGAGTGAGAATCGAACCGAAGACCTCTAGCTCAGCATTCAGGATCACTAACCACTAGATCAGCAGGCCTGCCAAAATTATTAAGTACTAGTAGCGCCCCGCGGATTTACGCGCGTAAGTCCCGATCCCGTGGGAATATCGGGATAAAAAGTAGCCTATGCGTTAATCCAAGTTTCATCGCAATCGGTTCAGTGGTTTTTGCGTGAAAGAGTAACAAACATACATCCATCCATTCAAACTTTCACATTTATAATATTAGTGGGATTACTTTAAGAATAACTTTGGTAATTTATTTTTCAGCTTCAACCTCCAATTTAATCCTTTGATAAATTAGTTTTCATCATACATTTATGTATTTGTATGGGACCGGAAAAAAAAGGTTTGAGAATTACTATTTTACATCCTGCTGACGTGCAATCGTGTTGTGAACAGACTTTTATCTGCTTATTAAGTTGCAAAGTCTATTTGTAAATGATACTTATTTAACACATAAATGTAATCTTGAACATAATAGAACCAAACAGGTAATGTTTTGTATTCCCATAGGTCATCATAACGGGTTTGAAGGCATTTAATGGGTACAGATAGAGTATTCAAGACTTTAAAGTACATAATATACAGTACCGTATTCATTTCTTGAAAGTGCAGTGTAAGTAAAACAGTTCGAAATTTTCCGACTTAAATAATATTTCAATCTTGGAACTCTGTAGCGAACATCCCATCAAAACACACATGTAGAAAGGCAAAGAACATACACTAACGCCTGTATCCCTGAAGGGGTAGGCGGAAACTTATTAAACACCCACATTTTGCCAACTATAATATTTTACAAGGATAAAAAAAAATTTAGTACGGCTATAATTTGTTCCCATTCACGTAATAGGGGGCAAGAAGTCTATTACCTACTGTCAATCCGGCCTTTGGGATTGGGTAAAAAAAGAAGACAATGGATAATTAATGGATATTGAACTAGAGCAGGTCAGGGTAGCAGGAGATGAGACGGGTCACCCGATGGTAAGTGACTACCATCGCCCATGGACACCTGCAACTCAAGTGTCGCAATTACGTTGCCGGGCTTAAAAGTGGGAGTAGAAGGGAGGATTGGAGTTAGGGCGTCCGGTAACCTTACTCACTCAGCGAAATACAACGGTTTGCCGTGAGGCTGTACTCCGGTCGAGCCGGCCTAGACGTACCGAAGCATGACTCTCCCACGAAAAAACCACAGATCGAATGAAAGTAATGAAATTATGGGTATACGATAAGAACGGTATTTTTCTAATGCCGTCACAAGCCGCACCTTGGCAGGCCGACAGGATGTGGGAATCGTGGTATTATATATAGGTAGATACACAAAGGCTACTGTCCGATTGATTCTGAGCTGTTACCGTAGATGGTTAGATTAGCGCCTTCAAATATTAAGTCTAACTCTTAAACTTTATAAAATAAAATAGAGAGTTCGGTGTTATCAAATCATTTGGCGAACTGAGAAAGCTGTCAGTTCAGCTTTTAAGAATTCTTAATTTTTTTTTAACACTATTCTTACGGTCAAAGAAATTCCGGAAGTGAGGTATATTTTGTTTATGTTAAACACCTAAGTAGCCATGGAATGCCTGATGGTAAGTGATTACAAGTAAAGACACTAGCAAGACCGGCGGTGTCAGTCATGCGTACCCTCTGGCGACCCTGCTGCCACACATAAATATTTAAAAACTTACTTCATTAAAATAAAACTTATTATGACAAAAGCAGTAACCATAATTCCTTTAGAATCCTATATAAATGTCCTACTCGAGTCTGAACCGAGCGAATTTTATTACGATCGATTCAGAGGTTTAGTTGCGTAGTTAACAAACCCACGTAAACCCATTGTTAGTATTTTTGAATTGTCAGGAGGAGTCAGTCAGTATAAGTCGGTTGTGAAGCTAGTTGCCGGTTCCAAAACGTAAATCCTATGAAGAAGAACAGGCAAGAAACTTAAGGACACTCTTTTTCAACATGTTTTTTTTTAAATTTACCTGTTACATTGCCACACAAAGACAACTTTACTTTCTCTTAAAGGGCAATTACTAAAATTGGTACAATTTTTTTGTTGTTGTTTCCCCCGGTCATCAACCAAGTATTGGTAATATTAAAAGCATAATAATATGGGAAACAAAAGATATTAAGGTTATACTTGAAAAGAATCTTGCAAAAAGAGGGGTGTTGTAAGTTTGAAGTGTATGTGTCTGTCTGTGGCATCGTAGCTCCCAAAGGAATTGACCGATTTAAGTGCGGTTCCTTTTTTGGTTTGAAAGGTGACTTGATCGAGACTGTTCTTAGATATAATAATTCTAGAAAATCAGTTCAGCCGTTCGAAGATCATCAGCTATTTTCTAATCCTTGAAGAGATTTTTAGTCGGGGGTGTTTTAAATTTTAAATTTATAGTTATTTTTCTGCCAAACTTTGTTTCATATTCTTATAAGTCTCATTAAACTCTGGATACAGTATTCAAACAAAAAATATGCAATAACTACAGAGATAGACAGTAACATAATGTGACATTTGTGTTCAAGATACGTGACGGCATAATAAAATCTAACTCGATTTACACAGTTATGTTAATGTGGGTTTTAAAAATAGGTATTTTTTAACTTTGTTTACAACTAAATTAAGGTACATAACTTCGGTATTATTACTTGTTTTGGGTACTGCTGGGTGTTGTCTTGAACACAATAATCGACATCGCTTTTAGTCAGCGAAGCCAAATAAATCCTGGTCCAGCTCAACCTTGGTTAGTAGTTGAAACCATAATTTGGAGATGGGGAAAACCACAAAATTACTACACCACAAATAAACTTATTACTAATATAGTTGTGTTTAGGTCATGCAATTATCCGGCCGATTTCAGTAATGGGATATTTCGAATACTTCCAAAACAATCTGGATAAATCCGGATAATGTGGATATTCTGGATATCACTGTCAAATTGTCTGATTTGATGGATTTTTGATAATTTTTTGAATCGCTTTTATTTTTTGAATCATCGCTGGCGAGTTCTCCACTCTCTGAATATAAGTTGCAGAACTAGCTAATGGGTCTCTCTCACCGTTTTATTTTGGTGTAGTAAGTCCATTTTCTCTCAACGTAACGCTCGCATAACGCATCAGTAACAACACATGCTATGCCATATTCTACTAAAAGTCAGAATAGTAAAAGTTTTTCTTATGAAATATGGTAACAATTTTCCGTTGATTCTGTGCCTTGTAAAGGGCGAATGGGTGAGAGCGATCACAAGATAGATGTGCGTCAGTTCTGTGTTATTACTTTTCAAATTATTGTAATAGTCCTACTAATATTATAAACGTGAAAGTTCGTGAGGATGTATGGATATTTGGATGTTTGTTGCTCTTTCACGCAAAAACTACTGAACCGATTTCGATGAAACTTTGTATGTACATAGCTGGAGACCTAGATTAACACATAGGCTACCCATTTTTATCTTTAAATATAGAAAAAGGGTGAAACCCCGGGGCGCAGCTACTAGTTTATTTATAATAAATATAGAGGCGACAGGTGCCTGTGAATGTCTATTTCACTAACCTAGTGGTCGCCTGTAGGTCAAAATTCGACCGCAATTCATTTAATTATTTACTGATAACAGTAAAGCTCGTCGAAGGTAGGGAAAAGCTGATTCCGAAATTTCTTTAAACAAACCAAAAAGAAAAGAAAACCTCTTAACGAATTGAGGAGAAAAAGGAAATTTTATATAACATAATGTATTCTTTTTCAAACTTCAGATTAAGTGAGTAATATGGAAAATATAGTGACTTTAAAAACAATTTAATATTTATCACTTGACAATTATCAAATACGGATGAACCATTAAGTTATTTTTTCGATTAGTTTGTAATCAGACTATAAAATAATCTTGGTTTTTCTAACTGAGAAGCTGTTTTGATAGACAATGAACGTAATGTAACTACACTATTGTATTAGGTAGTAACCTGTGATGATGAAGTTGTATGTGGTACATAAACACATTTTTGCGAAAACGATTTTTCTTCTCAATTTCTAAAGGACAAACAATTTACTATAAATTATCATGTAAAAGTAGTAAATATATATATATTATTTATTCGTAGCGTTAGGTAATTGCACAAATAGTTAAATATACAAATACAGGAATACCTAATCGAACAAACAAGTTGAAAGGCACGTAAAAACCTTATGTAAATTCTTGGAAAAATAAAACAAACATGGGCAAACGTAAGTCATAACTCGGCCTAACTGTTTACTCAGGGTTTCTCGAAATTTTAGGTAATAGGTATAAGTACAAATTTTAATATTCAGGCATTTGCTAGACGATCATCGTTCGAATTTCAAAACTTCTGTTTTTGAAACAAAGCGAATATGTCACACAATTTTTAAGCGGGTATTTTGTCGTTGACGCTCGCAGGTACACAATTTTATAGTATACCTACTATTGTCTTGACTATGTACCGTAAGCTTAAGCTTTGTCTTCATTAAGATAAACTTTGGGTTTTTTTGGGATTGGGATACAAAAGCAACCTGTAGACAATAAGATGATAAACGGTTTCACTTCTAAACTAAATAAGGCACAAGTTGACTAATCCTGGATTTGTTTTTTTTTCAGAAGAAAGTGCTTATAAAACCTCTTTGTCTGTTTACAACTGGGAGATTATTTAAGTTGGTTGGCGACTATTACCGTTCTCTCAACTTAATACACCGTGAAGACAAAGAAAGCAAGCCACGATTTAAAAAAAGGAGTGTACCTATTTACAAATACGAAATAAGATTTAGTAAGTAATGAAATCTATTAAATAAATTACTTAGTAAAATAACTTAGGTACAAGTAATTCTACGAATCCGTCGTTGCGCAATTAGTTGGTCCCTAGCTTAGCCGTTCTCAGAAAAGCAATATTTAGTAGCAATACAGTCACAAGTTTTTTTGATTCATGACCGCGAATATCTACTATTACCTACTTGATTAAAGTAAATCGTGTATCAATTAATTGTCCGTCATAGTCTACTTTAATTAGAATTATGCAGCTAGTACATCCGCTATCGTTGCTGGAGTCTTAGACAATTAATCATTCGATGCAACCAAGGTTACAAGCTCTTGCTGTATGTTACTTTCTGGGTGTGTCACGAATTATAAAATAACTAATATGATTAGTTAAGAACAGAAAAATGGCTCAATACGCATAATTATATCACATTGACTGTGATAAACTAGGAATATGTGTTTGTGTGTATGAAACTACACTAATTTATCTATCTACACATATTTTTACTTATTATTGCCTTATACTAACAATTACATCAGACATTTATTTGAGAAGAATTAAATGCCAAGCCCTTAGATATTTTACAAAATAATTTGTACGATTTACGAAAACTAGTATCTATATGTATGATAATTCAACTTAAGCGTTGGCATTTCCATACTTTAGCCTTGGAAAGCCTCGCATGATACGGTACATGGGTACCGTGCGTTATTGTATTAGGTATATAGATCCTAATACAATAATGCACGCATGAAAACGCACATTATAGACCTCAGTAATACGAGATTACAAGATTTCTCGCAAGCCTCATCTTGTGAATTTAATAACCTAATGCTTGAATATATAATTATGTATTTATAGGGAAATTAATAATGCATATATTTGGTAGATTAAACTATTCAACTCAAATTGCGACGCAGATAAACCCGCAGAAAATCCGAATTAACTCTAAATAGAAATGTAAACAATTCCTCGAATTAATTTCATAAACCTTGTCTGTAGATATATGTATGTATAGCTGAATTACATGAATGTTGGTACGCCGATATAGTTTATGCACCGTCACTATTCATAGAGATTACCTAGAATAGGATTGGCGTCAGTACTGAAGTGGGAGCGATGCTATCGTAATAATCAAAACATGTCACTTTTATGTGTTTAACTCAATCCAATATCGACAGCGTTCGCGTGTAGGTGCACAGGTGACATATACATATGTATTAAGATGTACAGTAGTTGCACACGACTTGTTCTTGTAATACAAGGACTGCAAGCTTGTTCTGCGGTGAGGCGAGTGATTTTTGCAATTACCGACAGGCGGTACACATATCTGTCGGCAATTTGCCGCTCCTCCCGCTAGCTCCGGTGATCGGCTTCTCGGAAACGCACTTGCATCAACTTTGTGCCCGGTTAGAGCGATTAACGCACTAATTACCGCGCGCTGAACCGCCTTCGTACAGCGCGTACCACGCCATACACCACCCTGGTAACATTATTCGTTTCGCGCAAAAACATCACGTTGTTTTAATTACCCTATCATTAACTCTTTTTAGTTGTTTTGGTTTAACTATTTAATTGTGTTGTTCTGCTGGATGGTACTTTTCCAACACTTTTTATTTGATAAAGTGATTACGATATGGTATCCTACTAATATTATAAATGTGAACGTTTGTGAGGATGTATGGATGTTTGTTACTCTTTCACACAAACACCACTGAAACGATTCTGATGAAACTTGCTATATAGATAGCTGGAGACCTGGATTAACACATAATTTTTATCCCTATATTCCCACGGCACCGGGACTTACGCGGTTGAAACCGCGGAGCGCAGGTAATAAGGAATGTCTCCATAGATATCTATTATACATTGTTTAATTGGTGTAACATACATGTACATTTTAAAATACTTTCAATTAAAATGTTCATGATTCTCTTTCACTTTCTTTCATTAATTTATTGCTCATACTTATGAAATGGTTTTCGAAAGTGTTCATTTATTAATAACTGGCCTCAATTACATTTAATATGAGTTTTATTTTTTTCTTTGGTCAAAAAAAGTTATATAAAGTCCTCCTGACTTGACAAAGTGATCATGCCTCATCATGGTCAGAATCATGCTTCTACACTATCTTTCCCATTTCCTACAGTATACAGGAGTATCTTGACTATTCTTCCGTGGTAAACAAGATGCAGCCTTACTATCTCCATTACCATGGCAGTATTAACACCTAAAGTTTAGTTTAGTATTTCAATAATAAATACTTGGTCTTGTTCTTGTTTCTTATTCACAATAATATAAGTGTCAGTTAATTTAAATTATTATGTGTAACTATTTTTATTATGAGTAGTTAATTATATAATGTGCTACTGTTTAATAAATAAATTTTAATGATAGAATAAATTATATTACAATAAAAACTTTCGAGAGTGATATTCATGTTTATTAGAAACTATACGGTTTCACTCACGTTTGTGAAACATTTAGTAAAACCGTTTAGTTTCTAATAAACAGGAATAAATTATAATTTATAAAATATTATAGTTATAGTGGTCACAATATGATTTGTGTGTAGGTACTAATTGTGTGGTCACAATATGATTTGTGTGTAGGTACACACAAATCCTATTGTGGTGCAGGTTATTGTAAATTCCAATACAAAACTCTCACACTCTCACATGCCTCTCAATGGTTTTAAATTAAATTAATATCAAATGAAACAAATCATTGTCTGGCTAAAAGTAAGGAAATTACTAGTGCCTATAAATATGAAATTGGCTGCGATGATGCTTTTACATTGCAAACCTTATCACCTTTCATGAAACTCTAGTTGTAGGCTTACAACAACCCAATGGCTTCAGTATGAGCAGAAACCTGTTGAGCCCCTGATTTCATTTAAATCCTACTAATATTATAAACGTGAAAGTTTGGGAGGATGTACGGATGTATGTATGGATGTTTGTTACTCTTTCACGTCAAAACAACTAAACCATTTGCTATGAAACTTGGTATGTAGATAGCTGGAGACTGCTGGAAGTTGGCAGATTGATTATTAGAAATGATAGTGGGGAGGGAGTAAATTTTACTAAAATATTGCTTATTTATAAAAGGTGTTGTGAAGCTGGTACAGAGTAGCAATCAACTGAGCTCTGTAAATGTTATTACCTTTATATTTACAGATTACTTCATTAAGGGCACAAAGACCCGAATCATAGCATTTTTTATGACTTAGTTGATAAGTACATAGAGTTGAAGTTAAACATTTGAATGTTAGTGTAAATGATCAACATACATAAAATCTGCGAGAAAGATTTATAAAGCAAAGATTTACATTTTAAAAGGGAGACAAATCCTGCAATGGGTGATCAACAACATTACAATTCAAAAACTCAAATTACACTCTGTTTTCACATTATAGTACACTGCATGGTAAAGTTAACAGTACTATGCATTGGTTTACGCTAAACTTTATAATCAAATCCCACAAAACATCAGATTTTTAATAAAAAAACCTACAGAGAACTGAACTTATTCGGTAGATAACTTTTCGAAATAATTTCTACCACTGAAGATTGAGCGCAATAGGCAACAAAGACACAGTTAATATTCATCGTCATGAACGGTATTGAACAATAGCAAGTGAAAGTATATTATTAGAAAAATCTATGCGAAACGGTCAAAACCATTTTCATAACATACGATCTCATATATCTCTTTATCAATGAAAGCAAAAATATGGTTAAATCCTTTTTTGGCTTTACAAAGTCGTGTATGGTTTACTTTTCATACAAGGTTTGTATTCTAAATCCTTTGCACATAATAAAATTGCATTACTCACCGAAAGTGCTCGATGACAGTCCAACTTTCCAAGAATTGAAAATACCGCAAACTCTGTAAGGACAGTATTTTTCACAGTTCGATTTGAATCACAACACTCGTACAACTGTTCGAAATTTTTTTTTATAATTTAAAACATTTTACTATAATAATACTTCTACATCGGTAACTTATTTTCTTCATGAAATAAAATTCACAAATACCACACCGGCTTTAACAGCTAAACGCATGCGACTAACTAAAATCTGTGACACTGACAATTGAGGGCGCCATTCAGGGTTGCCAACCTTAGAACTTTTATTCTCGTACATAAATAATTAAAAATCTCGTACTCTGGCTTTCAAACCTCGTACATTCAACATGCATTTAAAATGTTATAAAAAATAAGACATATTAAATAAGTGTAAATTTAGTAGACATTTATTAACTTTAAATTTTTTGAATTAAACAAATAAAATGTTGATATTTTTGAAACCAAAAAATTCTGATATTCAAATTTAAAAAAAAATGTAACATGTTCATTTGTTTTCCATTTTTTTATTAATTCTTAACTTTTTAATTTTAACATGTTGGCTTAATTCACGCTCATCATATTTAACTATTGATTGAGGTTAAATGAGAATGTACGGTGGCTGGCACATCAGACTACTACAATCTGTCAAATTTCCTCATTACATTTAACAGTCTTTAAATAATGGCTGATCTGATTATCAATGCCGCGTTCAATATTAAAATGATAAAAATCATCAAATGTAGCCAAAGTGTAAAAACCTATTGACGCTATAAAATGGTGTTTACAATAAAAAATAATGCTATAAAATTTTCTTTATAATAATCTCGTACTTAATTGTACGAACCTGATCGTATACCTGTACCTCGTACAGCAGACCACCAATCTCGTATTTGTACGAGGAACCTCGTACGGTTGGCTACCCTGGCGCCATTGCATATGATTTTGAAAGCTGTCAAATGACTACGCTACGTTTCGTTAAACGCTAGAAATAGGTTAGAAACATAAATTTGGAGATAGGACGTTTAGTTTTAATTATTGAATCACATTTACTTGTTAAATCATGAAAAATCAATGAATGTCAGAAATTGTTGTTTATGAAAATTGGGCTGTCATAAGTTGGCGGGGCGAAATCGTTTTTTTACATGTTTTTTTTGCTTTTCAATCAAAATTTTTATTTGTTCGATCTTAGTTTTTTTTTGTAAAATAAAATAAAAAATTACCTTCAAGTTGGCGGGGAGAAGTCGTTTTTTTGACATTATTTTTACTATTTCAATTGTTCGTTAACTGTTCTTAACTGTTCGATCAAAATTTTTAATTGTTCGATCTTAGTTTTTGTTTAATAAATAAAATAAAAAATTAGCTTTCTTAAGTTGGCGGGGAGAAGTCGTTTTTTACCTTTTTAATTGCTATTTCAACTGTTCGTTAACTGTTCTTCATTGTTCGATCAAAATTTTTGTTTGTTCGATCTTAGTTTTTTTTTTAAATAAAATAACAAATTAACTTCAAGTTGGCGGGGAGAAGTCGTTTTTTTGCATTTTTTTTGTTATTTCAATTGTTCGTTAACTGTTCGTCATTGTTCGATCAAAATTTTTATTTGTTCGATCTTAGTTTTTTTTTTAAATAAAATAAAAAATTACCCTCAAGTTGGTGAGGAGAAGTCGTTTTTTTATGCTTTTTTACGTCCCGCCAAGGACGCCGTGCCCGACGGTAGCATACGCACGCATCGTGCCCCGACGTACGTCCGCTCAAGGCCACGGTGCTGTAGCCAGCGTTGCCATTGCCATTTTCCTAAATTACCCCAAAATAATAGTTAAATTCCACAGTTTGGGGAGATAAAACCTGAAGTCGTAATGTAATTAATAAGGCTAAATATTCCTGATTATTATGACGAACAAAAAAATTTGATCGAACAATGAAAAACAATTAACGAATAGCTATTCGTTAATTGTTTTTCATTGTTCGATCAAAATTTTTTTGTTCGTTCTTAGTTTTTTTTATTAAAATAAAGTTAAAAATTTGCTCTCTTAATAAGCAAGACCAAATATATTGTTATGTTCCTTAAATAAGAAAAAATCATTTCTATGACAATTTTGTCATAAAAATGTTAAAACATAAAAGAAGGGCATCGATCCTTACTTACTTTTTATGTATGTTCACCGATTACTCGAAGACGCATGAACCGATTTAGAAAGGTTTTTTGTTTCGAAAACATATAGCGACGGAGGGCGTGCACCACTGAGCCAGTCAGCCTGTGACCCATAAACTAAAATATATTATATTGAAACTGTGACCACGGCCAGTGCAACCTGGTTGAAACGTCACGCAATTCAGAGGTATGTAATACTTGCTCCGTGTGTAATACCTATTTCGTACCTCAGTATAAATACATAATTAAATCATTTTATTTTTCAGATTTAGCCGAAAGGACTGCAGTACTGCTCAAATCATGATGGCATCAAAAGCTTTCTAAAAAAAATATTAAATCGTCTGCCTCTCCTTTTCTCCGTCCACGAACGTAAGACGCAGTGACCAAGTGACTAGTAATAGAAGGTACTAAAGAGCCCCTTATAACTGCGTGCTCTCCCTTGAACTTTTTATATATTCACTATATTACTGGAATAGAATAGAAAATAGAATAGCAATGGTAGAAATAGAGTTGTGATTATTTGCCACCGGTGGCAAGTTTTTGGACGGTCCACTCATACACACTGGGCTTCTGGAATCTGACATGTACAAGGTAAGACTGGACCGCGGGATGGATTGCTAATCTAAATGCTGAGAGAGTACAGTTCAAATTTGGTTAAAGATAATCCCAAAAAGTCGAATGGCATAAGCAATACAATTACTGCAGTTAAAAACAAGACTTGATTAGTTTTGAGGGTCAACTAGGCAAATCTAGGCTTAAAGCATACAGGCTTATAGCAAGCAGCTGTGAACTGCTATTATCTATTTATTACAAATGACAATATCCTAATGTTGTAGAGTTGACATATCAGCAATATACTGCTCGTCCATAGAACCATAATAGACAAAATAATAACTACTAATGAATATAATTTAATATTAATGGCGCGCCAACACACCAGTACAATATAATTTTACCAAGGGATTCATTGTTTTTTATACTGATTGTTGTCGACGCCAGCAGGGTACAGGTCCAAAATAAATTTAATTGGCTTTGGATTGAGCTGTCCTTTAGAAACTAAATAAAGAAAAATCAGACTTGTATAGTTTTTATTTACTCAATACATATAAGCGTCTATTTCTTTTTGCCCTTCCCGGCTTGTTTTTTGTTCTGTCGTAGGTACTTGAATTGTCCAAGAGCTCTTTGCACCATGACACCTCGCCACCAGGCTTGTATTCGGACTGCAGATAAACGTTGATGTTCTTCTCGTGCTAGGCGAGCGGCGCGCTCCCGTTTGAAAGTCAACCAACCACGCATTTCACCTTCATGCAGGTCGTACTGAAACAATACATTTTGTTTTTAAGGAAGCTGATTCCAACTGTGAGACAATTAGCGATTGCCTCATTTGATTTTGCTTGGGATATTTTTTAGACATATTACGATTCTAAGGTATCTATTACTCTAAGATCACACTCAAAATCACATCACTCAGGTGTTATATTACTATTATTCTGTGGTTATAACTTATAAATGTAAATACAGGTTTCTAGTGTAAAACGTGGTTATGTAATGACTATTAGGCACTTTTTAATATTTATAGTTTAAATATGATTTTTTCTGAATTCTGAGTATTTGAGAATGGGTTTAAGGTGAGGTGTCACGTTGATGAATGAAATAAAATTGATATATTTCATTTAAAACGTGAGGCCAGTTTTGCAGTCATTATAATAACAACATGCCAACAATGTACAATATGCATCAATGATTTCTCTGACGATGTACGATTTGCATCAAGTATTTCACAGTCTTTAAGAACTTCAAACGCATTATAAAGCACCAGTTATCCTTAACTAGTAAGACAATTTTCCAGTCTACATTTTTGTCATCTTCATCTATCTGTATAAATAAAAATCAATGTGTGTATGTTTATTCTCTATGCGTTCCAAAACCATTGATCGGATTATGATAAAACTTTATTTTTATTCTCTTTATTAACATCTAATCTATAAAACATATAAATTACATTTTTAAATACATTATTTTATAAAAAAATATATTTAAAAATAGTGTCCCACCGGTATCGAGTACAGGGACCAAGCTACCGGTGGTTAGGGTTCCAGAGACAGAAACCTCCCCACAATACGTGCCGTGTCAAGAAGAACCGCCTTCTGCATAAGGCCCTTAATCCAGCTGCCTAACGTGAGCCTCTGAAGGTGTTGGTCGAGGCTCTTCGCAATCAACCCATGGGCTGATATGACTATCGGCAGAATGATTACCGAATCCACATCCCACATGTCGACCGCCTCGTGGGCCAAATCCAAATACTTCATTTGTTTTTCTTTTTCAGCACTTAAGAGAGTGTCGTCATGGGGAATGGTGATATCTACAATCATTGCTCGGCGCTCTATTCGGTCTATTACCACTATATCGGGCTTATTGGCAACGATAGTCCTGTCAGTGATAATAGACCGATCCCAGTACAATGTTACACGACCATTTTCAAGAACTGGGTCGGGCACATATCTGTGGAACGGTAACTCTACAGTAACAAGGTTATATTTAAGAGCAAGTTGCTGATGGACTATCCTGGCCACTTGGTTATGTCTGTGCAAGTACTTGCCGTTGGCAAGACGAGAACAACCCAACACTAAATGACTGAGGCTTTCTCCGGGACGATGACATGCCCGACAAATATCAATCGTGCCGTCCTTCAGGATATGTTTTCGATAGTTGTTCGTCATAACAACTTCATCAGTAATTGCACAGATAAAACCTTCAGTTTCTCCAAAGAGTTCACGAAAACGAAGCCAGGACACAGATGATAATAGATCTACTTCGGGCCCATTTAAGGCCTGATAAAAACGTCCATGCAGCTCTTTGCTCTTCCATATCTCCCTTCGATCTGTAATATTGAGTACTGCAGGTTTGCGCCAGTTCTCTCTACCTAGAGCATGTGGAGTGAGTTCGTTGTCAACTACCACAACATCACGATGCACCTCCACGTTAACAGAGAGAAAGTAATCTCTAAGATTGCATACCTCGCGGTTATGTAGTGTCTTGGTTAGCGATGTACGGACTCTTCGATCCAGGGCATCAAGTTCCGTCTGAGTCCATCTAAGCATGCCAAAGGAGTAGGTTAGGACTAGGACTGGTATGGCCCAACCGTTATAGGCCCGCACCTTATTACCACCTGACAAAAGACTTTTTATACTTTCTTCAGGCATCCAAAGAAACGTTCCTGTTACGATTGCTTCATAGTCAATTCTTTTAAACCTAACACCTGTGACATTCCTAGATACTTGTAAGTTTCGTTCGCGGAAAGACATCTAAGGTGTGTAGAATCTAAGAGTTCCATCCCTTCAGATTCTCCAATGCCTCTTTTTACATGCATGACTGCACATTTATAAACACCAAATTCCATCCTGATATGTACATTTACTAAAGTTTTAAGTTACCTCTAGTAATTTTATCAGTTGGAAATTGCTGCAGGCAAAAAGTTTCAAATCATATGAAAAGGAGATGGGACTGATATAACCTGACCTCATCTCTGCAAACGATAGCCTAGTCCTGAACCCTCCAACATAGTACTGAGAGGATTCAAAGCTAGGCAAGACCACAAGGGACTCAAACGGTCACCCTGAAATATACCCCGCCTGATCTTTATATACTCGCCGTCACCCTGAGATTGTCAACATCCTGGACAGCAAAGAACCGTTCTCCATTGCTGCATACATACCTCCAAGAAAGTGCATAGAGTTGTATCAATCTTATACAACTCCATTACCCTCAGGAGCCACGTATGCGGCACAGAGTCATAGGCTTTCTTATAATCTATCCAACATGTAGCCAGATCTTTTCAGTTACAGCGAACTTGTTGGTTAATGGTCGTGTCAATAATAAGGAGCTCTTTAGTGCCACGTGCCCTACTTCTACATCCATTCTGAGAGTAAGACATAACAGAGTTGTTGGTAACATGAGAGGTTTTTGTTGACACCAACGTGCACGCCATCCTGATCTCTGAGAGTTGGCTCAAACCTAATCTTGCTTCTACATCATATTCTCTTCCAGGTTATGTCCTTGTTCGGAATGACCGAAACGAAAGAAGAGGTGGCGGTGTAGCTATTTATATTCACTGTTCCCTCCCTTATAAAATTTTAGCCGCTTCCTCTGCTTCTTATTCGGCTGACGCAGAATTCCTTTTCCTCGAAGTCTTTGTCAGAGGAGCCAAATTGTTACTAGGTGTTGTCTATTGTCCTCCTACTATCGACTACTTCTCCAGCCTGGAAACAGTGCTGGAATCTTTAGGGTCAGAATATGCACATCACGTCTTCATGGGCGATTTCAATACAGACCTTTCCCATCACTCCTTACGTTCCCGCAAACTCCTTCAAATTGTCGAATCTGCCAGCCTGCAGGTCTTGCCCCTTCAACCGACCCATTACAATAGCCAGGGAGCAGACACTTGGCTAGATCTAATAATTACTTCAGCCCCAACACACGTCCGTAACCACGGTCAAGTTACTGCTCCTGGATTTTCCAATCACGACCTTATATTCCTCTCGTACGTCCTAAAACCACACAACCCCCCCCCCCCCCCAGAGTCTTGCACATGCATTGTTTTGGTCGTATGGATGTAGATAGGCTTCATAGGGATGCTTCTGAACTGAACTGGGACATTGTAACGAAGGCGTCAAGCGTAGACGATAAAATAAATAATTTTAACACTGCACTTATTGCTCTTTATGATTGCCATGCTCCTATTAGAAAAATCAAACTTAAGAGACCACCTGCACCCTGGATGACAGAGGCTGTTCGCAGACCTACGCGGCGAAGAGATAGGGCCTTTTGCAAGCTTAAAAAAGATCGTACAGAGGAAAAGCGGAGCCTGTACAAAGCTGCGAGGAATCGGTGTAATCAGATGATACGTAACGCCAAACGCCGACACATTCTCGACAACATCACCTGTTCTTCCCCGGTCAACACCGAATCAAATCAACACGAATCTGCAGAAGATAGTTGGTTTGGATGACATAAACCGACATTTTTCAACCTCTACATACTTGGATCACCAAACCAAGTATCGCACTGTTGATTACTTGGCAGGCTTAGACTGCCCTAATATTAATCCTTTCCACTTTTCTCCAGTTGCATCGGATGAGATCAAAAAAATAATTCTATTCATTAAATCTGATGCCGTTGGTTATGATCAAATCAGCAGGCGCATGGTCACAACAATCCTTGATCCACTTTTACCTGTTATCTCTCATATTATCAATTATTCTTTAGATTCCGGAACCTTCCCATCACTTTGGCGCAAAGCCTATGTCATTCCTCTACCCAAAATTGCAAATCCCACACTTCCCAACCATTTTAGACCCATATCCATTCTTCCATTCCTCTCTAAAGTGCTAGAATCCCGCGTGCTTAAACAGTTATCCAATTTTATTTACAAAAATAATCTGTTAAGCCCTCTACAATCCGGTTTTAGACCTGGTTACAGTACTACCTCCGCTCTCCTTAAAGTGACTGGCGATATTAGAACAGCAATGAAAGACGCAAAACTGATAGTCTTAGTACTTACTACTTATTGGTTGACTTCTCAAATGGTTTCAATACCGTCAATCACGATATCCTCTTATCTATCCTTTCCTATCTTATGATCTCGCCTGATGCTCTGGAATGGTTCTCATCTTATCTTCAGGGACGCCAGCAGTCTGTTCGTGTTGACGAGTTTTCATCAAGCTGGAATGATCTTGACTCTGGTGTCCCTAAAGGCGGTATTCTTTCTCCTTTGCTATTTTCTCTGTTTATTAATCTCCTAACCCAGGAACTTCAATGTGCGTATCATCTGTATGCCGACGACCTGCAGATGTACTCTCAAGCTAGGGTTGAGAACATATCATCGGCTATCAACATGGTCAACAGAGACCTCGAATCTATAGAAGAATGGTCTCAAAGGTTTGGCTTGTCAGTAAATCCTTCTAAATGTCAAGCCATTATAATCGGTAGTCACCGATTGATGAGTAGAGTAGACACTGAGACGCCCCCAGCTGTTACTTTCAACGGCATTACTATACCTATTTGTCAATCGGTGAAAGACCTGGGTCTACATCTTGACTCCACATTGAACTGGCGCGATCAGGTTACAAACCTGTGCCAGAGGGTTACTGGTACCCTCCGTACATTACATCGCTTAAAAAATTTTCTTCCCGCGAAAACCAAGACAATGCTCATGCAAACTCTCATACTCCCAATAATCGACTATGGTGTGTGCTATTATGACCTGAATGCAGATCCTCGCGATAAATTAGACCGTCTTCTTAATAACTGCATTCGATTTATATTTAATCTTCGTAAATATGACCATGTGTCTTCTTTCCGTTCTCAGCTTAAGTGGTTGCCTATTCGTCAGCGCCGTATGTTGCGAGCCTTCACTTCCCTATTTATCATCCTAAATTCCCCATCTTCCCCAACGTATTTAACTTCATATTTCCAATATTTAAGTAGTAACCACGATAGAAACCTTCGCTCCTTAAATAATCTTCTTCTTCTTTGTCCCTCTCACACCACAGAGTTTGTGGGCTCTTCTTTCTTCGTACAGTCAGTTGTTCTTTGGAATGCACTTCCCCTCGAAATCAGGATGGCCACCAATCGTTACTCATTCAAAGTGAAAGTAAAAGAGTACTTTATCGAACAACTAGCAGATTCAACTTGCCCATAGTTTATTATCTAAATCGTCACTATGTTTTATTTGTATGTATGTATGTGTATATATGTATATATTGTGTTTGTGTATATATTTGTATGTATGTTTATGATATGTATTTTATCCTATATACTTTATTTAAGTATTTCTGTCTTATATTTAGTTTGCAAATTCACCTAATAAACTATAATATTTTTAATGCACCTACTTCCTGTTTTCTCTGCATCACCCGAAGGTTGACTGGTAGAGAATGCCTATGGCATTAAGCCCGCCTCTGTACTCTATGTGCATAAAGTTTTAAATAAATAAATAAAATAAATAAATGAGATGCTATCTTCACTCTCAGAATGGACGTCAGTAATTTATATACTGTTGGTAGACAGGTTATGTATATAAATGTTTAATGTCACCTAATGTATCTTCGGGGGGACACCTCAAAGATACATAGGCTGCACTAAAAGTATCGGGAATGGAATATTTCCACTATTCCTATCATATTAAAATCTTTTTAATTGAAAACTGCTTGGTTTTAAAAATCGAATACCATTTATTTATTTAAAAAAAGATTATCGGTCTTCTCACAAGGTCTTCTCAAACTTGTTTAGTCGTTGAGAAAATGGAATTGACTCGAGAAAATTCAAGGGCGATGATTTATTATGACTTTCGAAGCGGTTTAACACAAACACAGTGTGTTGACCGGATGCTTTCTGCATTTGGTGATGAAGCCCCATCCAAAACCATCGCTGGTTTGCTGAATTTCAACGTGGACGTGTCAAGCTCAGTGATGATCCCCGTTAAGGTCGTCCAAAAACTGCAGTCACCCAAGAAAACGTTGATGCTGTGCGTAAGCTGATTGAGGAAGATCGACATGTGACATATCGCGAAATTCAGGCAAATTTAGACATTGGCATGAGTCAAATACAAATAATCTTGCATGAACAATTAGGTGTAAAAAAGTTGTTTTCCCGATGGATACCGCATTTGCTCTGTGAAGAGCAAAAAGCGGCTCGCGTTACTTGGTGCGTCAGAACTCTCGAAAGATTCCACGCAGGATCCTCAAATGCTGTAGGTATACAACATTGTATCAGGTGACGAATCCTGAATATACGCGTACGAACCCGAAACAAAAAACCAGTCACGAGTTTGGGTGTTTGAAAATGAGTTAAAGCCAACTAAAATTGTTCGTTCACGGAGTGTTGCAAAAAAAATGGTGGCCTCGTTTGTCTCCAAAACCGGCCATGTTGCGACTATTCCTCTTCAGGGACAAAGAACGGTTAATGCAGAATGGTATGCTAGCATTTGTTTGCCACAGGTCGTTTCCGAACTCCGTAAAGAGAACTGCAACCGCCGCATCATCCTCCATCACGACAATGCGAGTTCTCACACCGCGCACAGAACAAAAGAGTTTTTAGAGCAAGAAAACATAGAATTATTAGACCATACGCCGTACAGTAATGTCGTGTCACTTCCTTGATTCCCGAAATTTTCAGTGTAGCCCACGTATAATGGTTGACTTCATGTCCCTTAATAATTTGAATCAGTATAACAGTGTTAAAAACTTTCAAAACAAAACTCTAGACTTGATTCTTTCTGATATTGACGAAATATCAGTTAGTGAATGCCAAAACCCTGCCAGGGAGATAGACAAGTACCACCCTCCAATTGAATTTACTCCCATATTAAAGGTAAAAGTCAAAAACAAACCTAAATTGATAAAAAAATTCAACTATTTCAAGGCCGACTACGAAATGATAACTAAATCGCTTGATGGTGTAAACTGGGTCAAAGAATTTCACTCGTGCACCAACACCGACGTTAACAGTATGGTAGACAAATTCTATTTTATTATTAGAGATGTAATAAAAAAACATGTCCCCGAAACTGTTGTATTTGCAGGCAAATATCCATCGTGGTATTCACCACAACTGAAGAAGTCACTAAAATTGAAATCGAAAGTTCACAACAAGATCAAAAAGTATCATAACCCATTCGATATTATTGAATTTAATTACTTGAGAAAGGAATGTGGATTACTTATAAAGTTGTGTCACAAAAATTAAATATCGAAAACACAATAACAAAAAACCCGAAACTTTTCTGGACACAAATAAAAACTCTGCGAAAATCTACTTCCTCATACCCCTCACAAATGACTCTATATGACAAAACTGCTGACAGTACTAAAGATATAGCAAATTTGTTTGCTGAACAATTCGCATCGGTATATGACCTATCCACCCGGGTTACGTCATCGAATAGGAGGTCCATCACTAACACAACATGCGATCTCAGTGACATGTCTGTTGGTCAAGAAGTTGTTGAAAGGAGACTTAGGGGACTCGATATATCGAAGGGATCGGGACCCGATAATATACCACCTGCCTTCTGGTCACACTGTGCTAGGTCTATATCTGCGCCACTAACAGAAATATATAATAAATCACTCAGTACAGGTGTTTTCCCTACTCAATGGAAACAAGCAAGAATTGTACCAATACACAAGAACGGAAAACGTGAGATAATATCTAATTACCGCCCAATATCAATTCTGTCTACTTTGTCGAAGGTCTAGTCTTGTGAATCTCTAGTCTACACGGTGTTTTATAAACATGTGCAAAAATATTTCTCCGACAATCAACATGGGTTTATGGCCAAAAGGTCTACTAATACTAATCTAGTTAGCTACATAAATGACTTAACAGCTGCAGTAGATGACGGTCTGCAAGTTGATGCCATATATACTGATTTTACTAAAGCTTTCGATAAAGTTAACCACAGCATACTGCTAGATATATTACAGTCGTTAAATATTTCAAATGTTATGTTAAACTGGTGCAGGTCATATTTGGAAGCGCGGCCTTCATCAGTCGTTTTAGACGGAGAGGAATCTAGGCCTTTTTTCGCAACTTCTGGAGTGCCACAAGGTTCTAATTTAGGACCCTTGTTCTTTAATATATTTATTAACGACATATCTGATATCTTTCTACATTCAACTCCATACCTTTTTGCTAATGACCTAAAATTAATCCGTATAGTTCGATGTACATCTGATGTAAACCTGCTCCAGTCTGATATAGATAGACTGAGTCAATGGTGTGAGGATAGTGCAATGTATTTAAACTGCACTAAATGCATATTAAGTTTACCCGTAAACATAACAAGATACCTTCAACTTACAATATTCAAGGAAATACACTTAATGAATTAAGTGTAATACGAGATCTGGGAATATATGTTGACAGTGAGTTGCGTTTCATTAAGCACATCGATAGAACTGTTTCTGGAGCCCATCGGACACTTGGATTCATAATCCGAAACTCGAAAGCCTTCAAAAAAACATCTACCACGATAGTATTATACAACAGCCTTGTCAGGAGTAAATTAGAGTATTGCAGCACTGTTTGGAACCCGGGCAATCAAGTTCACATTGACAGAATTGAGAGGACTCAACACAAACTGGTGCGCCACCTAGCTTTCCAAGAAGGAGTGGCAAGATCTATTAGATCGTATGAAGACAGCCTTACATACTTTAAAATGACCTCACTAGAATCACGTCGTACTATCTTAGATATGAAGTTCTTGTTTAAGTTGCTGAATTGTTATATAGACTGTCCAGCTCTCCTTAACAAGATAACTATAAATGTACCTTATAGACTTCCCCGACAGCCTTGCTCTCTACTTAAACCACCTAGACATCGTACTAACCTCGGCAAACACTCACCCATTGTTAGGTTATCATATCTTTAAAATAAAATATCAGGTACTTCGGCGGATATAGATGTCTTCGGGAACTCACTAGCTACGTACAAAAAAAATGTTGTTATACATCTGCAGGACTCGTCTTCGTAGATGCTCATACCAAGTTTAAGTTTAGTAATGCCTACATGTGTTTCTATTAATTTATAATTATAATTTTTACTGTTATAATTTTTATTTTTATTGTTGTATCTAATTTAAATTTTAAGGTTAAGTGTTTTTTTTTTTTCATGTGTCTGGATTTTAGATTTTATTACCTTTTACTGTCTTACAAATGTTTGTTACTTTGCATGTTGTGGTTTCTAGTAATTGAGAGAACATGAGGCTAACTACATTTGTGGAAGATATTTAATATTGTGTCATGTATTTCTCGTTAGAGATCCTATTTAAATAAATAAATAAATATATATGCAATTTGCAATGCCATTTTTAAGGGCGGGCTTTCTCAGAAGATCCTGCCAAAGTTTCAAAGCAAATCTGAACAACGGTTTACAAATGCATAGAGGACAAACATAATTGGCTGTTGGTCTAGTAGTTAGTAACCCTGACAAATAATTGTGTGATGAGCACGATATATATATATATATATACATATATATTTATACGATACGCACGATATATACATATATATTTATACGATACGCACGATATATATATATATATATATATATATATATATATATATCGTGCTCATCACACAATTATTTGTCAGGGTTACTAACTACTAGACCAACAGCCAATTATGTTTGTCCTCTATGCATTTGTAAACCGTTGTTCAGATTTGCTTTGAAACTTTGGCAGGATCTTCTGAGAAAGCCCGCCCTTAAAAATGGCATTGCAAATTGCAACGCATGACGGATAGTTAGACACAGCTAGTAATAAATAAAAATCAATTGCCATATAAATGTATGTCGGAGTATGAGAACGGCTCGAAAAATTTGGCTAAGTTTCTTTTGTTGTAATCGTAATTGCCAGGACAAGATTTGGTTAAAGATATTTTTTAGAAAATCAATGAATAAATTTGTTAGTCTTTTAATTTTTAGGGTTCCGTTCATTCAAAAGGAAAAAAGGGAACCGTTATAGGATCACTTTGTTGTCCGTCTGTCTGTCTGTCTGTCAAGATCTTTTATCTCAGGAACCCGAGGACGCATCAAGTTGAAATTAATACCAAATACATAAGTCTGCGGTTCCTTAAAGCTGTAAAAAAATCAAGCTTCTAAGTCAACGAAATCGAAGGATATGGCCACTTAAGCCTTATATTTAATGAAATTTGAACATTTCGCAGGTAAATCAAAACCTATAGGGTACTTCCCATTGAATCTAGAATCATGAAACTTGGTAAGAAGCAAAATCTGACAGCATAAGTAAAGGAAAAAATTCGAAAGTTGTTAATTTATTGTTATATCACATAAAAAAAATAGTTTTTGTGATTACAAGCTTATATTTTGCGGTTTGATTGTTGACTTTGTCGTACATCACAACCGCAAAGTTAAGTTTGTCTTTCGAAAAAGACTGGCAAAAGTTTCTGGAGATGGACGTACTACCTAAATACAAGTTTGTTTGCTTACGGAATCCTCGGTGCGCGAGTCACACTCGCACTTGTCCGGCTTTTTTTATTGTATGTGACTTGGTTACTCAAAGACGGCTGAACCGATTTAAAAAAATATTTTTTGTTGAAAGTTCTTTCTAGTTGGTCCCATTGTAATCTGGTCAGAATCTGATGATGAGATCCTGGAGAAAGCGCGGGAACTCTTCAAATATTATAAGCAAACCTAAAGCGATTTAAGTATTTTAAATAATAATTTAATAATCATAAATATTAAAAATAAATACTATTTACTGATGCATCAAAAATATTTAGAGAGAGATTATGAGAATGTTCAAATTTTACAACTACTATATGACTAATATGCTGCATAAATGTTTATTTATGGATTTTTTTCTTATTTCTTTTTTTTATCCCTTATTTTATTTTCTGAGCCAATTTATAATTTGTAACCACTTATAAGCTAATATGTAACAACAAATACAAACAAATATGTACTATATGATATATCCACACAGACTCACACAGTTTGGGTGGTTTCAAGCTAACGACACACATGTGGGCTGCAGCTGAAAATCAGCAGCGTTAGGCTGTGGCCATCTAACAACATGCTGAGCTGCAGACCTATTGGCACAGCTTGTATTGAATTGGCAAAACTTATTTGTCTATATGTTATATCCTACAGATATTTTGTTTTTCTTTTAAATTCGTTTAAAACTTAGACGCAAATTAAACCGTTGAGATTCTATACTCCTGTGAATGTGTATACCTATTCCTTTTCATGCCTACAACATCTCTTCATTTGACAGTTTACTAGATCATATGTTTTATTTATCCTAAATATATATCCTCTAACACATATTTATCCCATAACAGAAACTTACCAACTTCTGTAATTCTATTCTCTTCATCGTAGCAAGTTTTAGTTCTTCGCATTTATTTTGAATTTTGACAGTTATTGCTGCTGTATCGGTATCATAACGTTGGCGCCAGTATTGTAAAGACTCCTCACGTTCCTGCAAGAAAATGTTTAGTACATCTTGTTCCTAGAAAATGTTAGAAAGTCACCCATTTGTCAAAATGTCTTTAACTACTTCTCACGGCACAGCATGTTTGTTGGTTCAATCGGTTCTTTGTTGAATCTTTATTAGGATTATTATTGTACTTGTAGGTCTTATCTTATCAACGTTGTTATCGATAAGCATATACTAATTTAATCTTTTAGCAATTTTAGTCATCCGATCTACCTGTTTCTTCAAGCTGTTTATTTAATTAAGCGATATCTTATATGAGAAGCAAAAGTGGAAAGAAAATACTTCTCAGTGAAAGTAAATATGCATTTGCGTCAACATCGTTAATTTATCTTTAATTTTAACTTTCATTTCATCGGCGCATTGTGTCTCTAGAATTTCTATAAGCCATATAACGTAAAAGGAATCTTTACTTTGATTTGTAGCTCATAAGCGTTTAGCAATTCGATGTGAACGCGATCTTCGTGGTCATTTCGCGGTTTCGGGGCGCGGGGCTTATTGTGCTGTAGTTCCAGTGACTCGAAGCGGGCAAATAACCACTTCTCTGCATAGCAAAACCGGGCATTTGCGTTTAGAAGATCGTTCTGGAATAGTAACGTAGAATATTTTAATTTAGAATGTGTATAGAATTCATCTCTCTAACTAACTCGAAATGAATGTTGTACGAAAAGAAGAAGACGACGCGAACGTGGGCATTTCGGTCAGAACCACTACCTAGCAACTACTTGGACTTCATTAAATTAATTAAATATAAGTACCTAAGTACTTTTATGTATAATACCGCAAGCGTAAGATACTTATAGGCAAAATCTAGTTTTAATAAAATTCCACAGACATTGTTCTTCAGCGACACCATTAAATGGGGACACACACCTAGGTGGTGTAAATAACATCTTTGGGATAGGAAATTGTTTAGCTGTTTGTAGTGATGCTTTCATTAATCAAATATTATTTACATTTGATAAATGTCTGATGTAGTAAAAATGCAACACTGTTCAGCGTCTATATTAATTCCAATTTTCTAAATGAAGAAATAAGACTGGCAAATAAGTAAACAACAGTAACTAAGTATAAGTGCGAAGCCATTACTACATACATATTTATTAGTTTAGACAACCAATTACAAGTGATAAATAATCCCGATAAATTGCACTCACAAGTTACTTACTTCTTCCGCTATGTTTTTATAAACTATTCAATCAGTACAAAGGTTTCTATGGTAATTAAATAGGAAAACTATTTTTATATATTCCGACTCTAATGGATTTACAGGAAAAAGAGTAGGTATTTAGTTTTTACAATCTTAGTGAAAAAGTACCTATTATAGTGGGTTCTTATAATTTTTACGACGGTACGAGATGTGTTGAATCTGTTTAAGTAGGACTAATAGTTTCTTTCGTTCTGACCGCTTCTTGTGCTGTAAGATGTCATTTAGCGTCTGAGTGTAGGTATACATCTTGCGTTAATTTCCGTAATAATAAAACACAACACAGCCTGCGGATGATATTTTACACATTACACTAGGGTAGGAATAAGACAGACCTGATCCCGGTGAGTAAAAAAGTCAATCTTAGTATCAAAAATGTATTTGTCATATACCTAAATAATATCTAATAAATTGTAAGTAAATGGACAATAAATTACCGAAGAAAACAAAAAACCTGACTGCGTTAAAATACGTATTACGTTCGGAAAACATTATTCTCATTAAAAATCCTTGGGAGAAGTCTATATTCAGAATGCGCAATGGCTGAGAGAGAGCACAGAACTTAGAATAATCCATAAACTTAATATACTAGCGTAAAGTATACTAAGTTTATGGAATAATCTCAGTTCTGTAAGAAAGAGAGAGAGAGAGAGAGAGAGAGAGAGAAGTTGTGACATGTTCTACTAAATCAGTAAATAACTTGTAGGTATATATGTATAACGCACACTCATTTTGTCTCGAAGAACAGCTACTTTACGATCAGCATCTCGTAGATCTTTGTCCCATTGATTGCGTTTGACGTCTAATTCCAATTGGATCCCAGTTCTGGACCTACAATGATAAAGCTTTATTTAGTCTAATAATATTGTTCATAATAATTATGTGTATGTTAGTGGTTGACCGATTTGATGTTTTTGGAAAAATACGTCTTAATGAACTTTGTCTCGTGGAAAACTTATTGAACATGGAAAATTCAGGCCCAATTGTTATTTTGTTTTAGGAATAAATTGACAAATAACCACAAGACCCGCCTGACAGTGAGCAGCCGATGCTTATTAATATTCGTAACTCCAGAAGTTTCATTTGTGATTTGCCAGCCCTATTAGCCCACTCTCACTGAGCTCGACGATCCTACACAGCCACAGAAGAGAATGCAATAATTTAATACTTGTCGTGATGTTCTTTAACGTACCGACCTCTCTCATCACTCGGCTCTAGTTAAGAGTTCAGGTTGAGGCGAACAATAAATATATACTTACATAGGTATGTTTTTAAATTTGTACTCTGCAGTGTGTCGGTCTAAAGTGCGCTGAAAATTAATAATGCAGTGATCACCTACGCTTTAAGTTCCTCGTTAAAATGCTTCAGCGCCATAACATCACAGTCTTTTTGTTTGAGATCTTCAATTGTTTTTTTCATGGCATCCCATTTTCCAATCTCTATAACTTGTATAAGTGTTTCTCGTATAACATCCTCTACCAAATCGCTGGAAATATCATCAAGTTTTAGTTTGGTTCCTTCTATTTTTTTATATATCATGTTTATTTTAATTATTTAGAATTATACACATTGCAAAAAAAATTAAAACGTAAAACAGAAACTAAATAATATTTGTCTAAAACTTTTAACATAACGAAAGAACCAAATAATTGCCTGCGGTCCCCAAACCAGGTCAAGCCTGTGTCGTGGGAATTGATTCCTTAAGTAAAGAAATTAAGATCTGGTCAATATTCTCAGGACAGTGCCAAAACCATCTGGGTGAGACATTTTGTTGTTTGTTTGTTTTGTTATAATAAAAATATTTATTTTCAATTAGTACCATAGTTTTATTGAACTAAATATAATAAAAAACTACAAACATATAGCCCGTGTAATAATAATAATAAGAAAAAAAAACAATTAAAACCTTATTTTTCTAGATTTTTGTCAACAATCTCTTACGGCCACACCAGTCAGGTCACCACTCCTCTTTACCCAGAAACACAGTTTGTTCTCCGTGTCTCCTGTCCCTAGATTGTGCAAACTACTCAACCACTTATGCGATTCTTGTTAATTTTATTATCATGTAGACATATTATGTGCATACAACGTTTGCTTGTAATTGAATGTAACCTTTTCTTATATCCTGTTAAGTAATGTTATAAACGTAATTACTTGTGTTATTGTTGCATTATTTTGTTAGCTATCCAATAAAGATAAATAAACTCTCTGATAAGACTGGCAAAATCTAGGTTTACCTTGATTTATTTTTAATGGGCAACGAGGCTAACTAGCTAGTCTTATTTGAGACATTCTAGAACGCAAGTAGGTTTTTATAAATATTAGGTTTGGAATTGCGCTCGCCTTGAATAAACTGTACTTTGCAGTATTTACATTAAGTGCTTAAGTTAAGCCGACCCTGAATATTCGCATACTGAGTAGGTACTAAATAGGTTTAGTAACATTAACTAGTACAACAGCTCAGATAATCCTTAGTTATAATAAATATGCAAGAGTGTGAGGTTGTTTGTTACTTAATCACGACCTTACGCTTAATGGATATTGATAAAAATAGGCCTAATAATAGATTGTGTTTTGGATTACCACGTATTCGGAGGGAATCTACGAAAGCGGCACTGAGAAAAAAGCTTGAGTCCAAATATAATTTTGTATGACACCTTTTGCCCTTTTTTTTTAATGTGTGGAAACCCCCACCACCTCACCGACGCCAAGTGACGAGGTGGTATGTCGGACTCGAACCGACTAAAACCACACAGTGTTCCGTCACCGGGTCTTATAGCCGGGGCCTCAGGTGTACCCTAGAAAGGAAATCCCTGTGAACCCCTGAATCCCGGCAGACTTGGCCGGCTGTTAAACCAGGCGACCCCACTATGAGGTGCAGATAGTTCTATCCCCTCTAGTTTAGAGAGACGCGCGCGGAACACGTCGCGCCACCGTCTCGGGCCTGCTTCTGCTAGGGTGACAGATAGCCCCTTCTGTCGCCCTCAGGCAAGCGCTCATGAAGGCCGGAGATCGTTTTACACTCACCGGCGCCTGGTGCGTCTTCTGCGGGACGGAAGAGTACTTGTTCTCTCCCGTTCCCTCTCAGCCGCTTCTTTGGCATCCATCACTACCTCACCGAATGAGGCGGTGAAATCCCATGCACTCTCGCTCTGGACCATGGACATAATCATGGTCTCTAGCGAGAGGCTACCCACATCAATGGCCACCGTGAGGTCAGCACGCTGCTGCGCCCACGCAGTGGTGGCACACAGACATTAGCTCCCGGCCTATGCGACACAGGTACTTTCCGAAGTAGCCGTGTCCGGTGAGTACCTGCGTCATACGGTAGGAGAGAGCGCCATGTCGCCTCTCCAGCCACTATCGTGACTTGTTCCGCGCTCGGACGCCTTTTGCCCTGAAGGAATCTGGACAATGTTCCTGGAGAGGAATCTTAAAAAAACTGTCTGGGATTTTAAACCCAATTTTTGAAGTGAAAACTTCTTTAGGCACTGTTTGCACTTTTGGGATGGGGAAAAACACTGAACTCGCGTGACCGTCACGCTCAGATACATAATCTATCAAATCTATAAAAAATGAATCCCTATTTCCCTTGGTCACGGCATCACGCGTGAACGGCTGGACCGATTTCGCTAATTTTTGTGTTTGTTATTATCAGGAGAACAACTTTCTTAATTTTTTTTATTTCAAAAGAACCTTTTGAAATAAAAAAAATTAAGAAAGTTGTCCGGAAAATTAGAAAATTTAAGAAAACAACTGCGGGGCGCAGTTAGTAATATATACATATATGTAGGTTATGTTTTCACTTCTGATGGGAAGCCCTACGACTGATAGTTTTTTTTATGTATTAAAAGGTATAATTTTATAGTTGTAGTTGTATTTACGTGCAACGTACATTCGTACGTACATTCTATGGTAGAGAGTAAAAACTTTCCAATAATTATAATATATTATTATCCCTAATACATTTACTTATATATAAGTATATTAGTTACACATCATAGTTACAGATTTGAAATGGAAATCTTACAGACTTACGGATTTGCATATATGCAAACGACTATCTGTGACTACGTTCGCTGCAATTAGATCGATACGTCGCGCGTCAGATCAACAAAAAGATAGTAGAGTAAAAGCCTGCGATCGCCATCGACCTTCGTCATTTTATAAAAGCTGAAAGTTTTTCAGTTTACTTGCCCAACCGAGGTAGGAACAGTCGGCGAGTGTCAAGTTTGGGTCATGGTGGCATTAGCAGCTACGAACTCATTTTTACTAGTTACATTGAGCGTTTTCATTTTAGTTTTACTGAACGATAATTATCCATTTGTATTTTGATATTACAATGTTAAGGGTAAGTTAAATATTAATTATACATAATGGGTTTTATTCATCATTCTTTAGAAAAGGTTCATGCCATCTTTTCACTTCTTCAAAAACTCACCGGTCCTCCACTAGCTTAGCATACTGTAGCCTTTCAATCTTGCTCGTAGGACACCAACCTCGCATCCGTAACTTACTACTGCCCTCTATAAATATACAAGAAAAGGACATAAGATGGCGCTGTACTATATTTTTTGACATTCTAATTATTTACAGTTTAGACTGCAAATTATTTTTGGTATGCGCATAAAAGTAACCGTTTTAAGTAGGTATATTATTATTATTATTAATTCTAACTTCAAGTTTATTCATTTCGAACCAGGGATGGATGTGGCCGTTTTTTGACTACATAACATTTGTTTTTATGGACAAAACTTGTCTTAAATATTTGTTTGCCGATTTATTTATTTTATTGTAAGTGCTCCGGTATGCTCGAAAGAACATGCTTTGCTGCCACTCACACCTAGCGTAAAACACGTGCGTCTGCTCGAGCAGTCGCGTGGATGTTCGAACAGCCTCGAGCATGTCCGAGCAGTCGCGCGTATGCTTGAACAGTCACGGATATTGAGGTAGTGCTTGTAGCTCGCGTGTTAAGCCAGTGAATAATTCAGAGAATATAGGGGAACATTTGTTTTTTCTTTTAATAATGTTGGATTGGCATTTGGCAGTTATGGCTCTATTAGCAGAAGAAGAACAGGAGTGTTCGGACCATAATCTTAGCTATTTAGTTTACTAACATAACAAACTCTCTTCCTTATCACGCGTTACCGGAACAGGAACAGAATTGTTCGTATGTGCGAGTTTTACAGACGTGTGACTGAGTTTTAGTGTAGGGACATTGACGTCACCGTAATATCGGTGTCAAAAAATCGGCAATAGTAATATTACTACGGATTCGAACATTTTAGTAACATGTACTTAAGTTTCGCTGCTACACCGGTGGGGTGACGATCCGTGGGGTTTTCCACACATTAAAAAAAAAGGTAGGTGATATTGATTATTCCCTGCCCCTCTATAAATAAAACGTGGGTCACCCTTGCTCCCACGGAATATTTTTATTATTACTATAGATTTTGACAGTTGCATTGCCGGGTCACTGTGGACAATTTTTCTACTTAGGCATAACATTCAGTGTATGTAGATAATTATCAATATAATGATTAATATAATGTAATCATTACCAGCGTCATTATTATTTCTCTTTATTAAACTTAAAACTTATAAATTACATTTTTAAATATGTATAAAACAAAATATATATTTAAAAATATAAAAAATAGTAGACCACCGACATCGGGTACAAGGACCACATTATTATTAAGAAATATCCATATGACAATAATGCGGTAGACAATATAGATAGTTATTTTATTGGTTGAATCGTGATGGCCAACAAGGAAAACAAAACTGACATAAAGTATATGATATCATCATCATTATATTAATACGTGAAGAGAATTCTTTGCACCCCTTTTTAAGAAAATTTCGTGAACGTAGTAACATGAATTTTGGAATAATTACAGTTTATACATAGATGAAGTGCAGAAAGCTAAAATTTTTGAACAATATGTCTTACAACTTTAAAAATTATGTGAAAATGGCTAATTGAAATTACACGCGTACTGTATATGTGATTACCTGTCATGGTAAGTAAGTCTATACAATGACAGCTCAAGTTATACTGGCCAATGAAAAAACTATGGTCGCAATTTGACCACCACGCGATCTCTAGTTTATATTAAAACGTGTAATAATTTTTATAGGTTTACTAGTTTTGCTGTTTTGTTTGTTTTATGTACCTCTGACAACATGTGTGCAAAATTTCATGGTGATCGGTTCAGTAGTCGGCGAAAAGCGAAACAAAAATAAGTAAAGTTACGTTTAAAATATTAATACAATTTGATTTACAGCCAAAATATATTTACATATACAGAGCGCTCACCTAAAATCCTCATTTGCAGTAAAACCACCTCGAACGACAACGCGAACAGCAGACCGTCCATTTTGCTAATCCTGCTAAAAATGAAAATCATATTTTAATGTATTCGTAGATTTGTAGAACCTATTTAAATTTTAATCCTCCGGTTACATAATCTATTTTATATATAAAACCTGAGTCTAATTATTTTACTGTAAAAAATATTTGTAGTATGAGTGTGGTAATTCGGTAGTGGCGTAACAATAGGGTGGCAGAGCGGGCAAAATGCCACGGGCCCATCATCCTAGGGGGTCCTGAGCCTCGGCCCCAAGGCTTTAAGCACAGGCGGCACCGAGAGAGGCGCTTTTGACCGATTGGTGTGGTAACAACTGATGATCGATGAAAACTGATCGATTCTATCAGCAATCGATGTGTGTGGTGGCACTCTAAGGGAGGGCCTCATCCGATTAATTAGCCACGGGCCTCAGATAGTGTAGTTACGCCACTGTAATTCGATCAGACTTTATTAGTAGTATTGATATTAATTCTTTCGACAATAAATTAATCCTTGTTTTAGGAGTGAGGATGCGTCAGTCTCAACCTCACATTTCATTCCAGGAGTGCTTAATGTATTAGCAAAACGAAATAAAACGATAAGCTGATTATGTGAATAACATTATAACCTATTTAAAATTTTAATTTAATTGATAAGAATCAATACAAATAATTAAAATTGAAGTGTCTGTTTGTAATTTCAAAATAATAGTTTGAGCTTAAAGCTCATACAGTTATTTGCACGATACATAGGTATCGTGCAAATAACTGCCATAAAATCAGTTTTTAAAATTGTTGTCTGTCTGTTTGTTCCGGCTAATCTTCGGAACGGGTGGACCGATTTCCACGGGACTTTCACTGGCAGATAGCTGGTGTTATAAGGAGTAACTGAGGCTACTTTTATTCTGGAAAAAGAATTAGGGTTCCGCGCAAAATATATAGATATGTGTGTGAGCGAAGCCGCGCGGGAACTGCTAGTAAAAAATAAAATCGTCTGCCTTTAAGGACACGAGGGATTCGACGACGATTAGGGAGGTCGACCACGACGACTTTTTGCAGCAATTTAGTAGTGCGTTTCGTTAACGCTCGTCTGCATCGCTAATTTTGGTCATTCGTCGCATTTGCAAGACAGCATCGATGCAATCGTGCGACTGTATTAATTTAGCATCGCTACTAACCAAGACTCTCTTCGGAACATGATCAATGTTGTCTTGACGAAGTCCGTCTTGCAACTGTGGTGGTTCACATTGATTTCAGTATAGAAGTTGCAACGCGACAGCTGTACGTATTGCTACTGAAGCGCGACAACATCGCGATTGTAGCGGTAAAGCATAATGAACGTGGGCGAAGGTGCATGTCGGCGACAGCATTGTGACTTTATCGCGCCTGTTCTGCGATTGCATCGCGACTGCAACACTGCAAAAAGCCTCCGTGGGTGAACTCCCTTTTTCTTCGCGACCTCTAGCATATACCGTTGAATTATTGTGGAAAATATTTTTCATTATCATTAATTTTGAAAACCATTAAAAAAAAACACACTGAACACTGCTAACAAAAAAATGAACGGTTTGCCAAATGATGATCACTACATCACTACATATTATAAACAAAGTCCCCCACCGCGTCTGTCTGTCTGTCTGTTCGCGATAAACTGAAAAACTACTGAACGGATTTTCATGCGGTTTTCACTAATAGACAGAGTGATACGTGAGGAAGGTTTAGGTATATAATTTGTCCCCGTGCGAAGCCGGGGCGGGTTGCTAGTATTATATAAAACAAAGTCTCCCGCCGCCTCTGTTTGTCTGTCTGTTCGCGATAAACTGAAAAACTAAGTACCGATCGAATTTTCATGCGGTTTTTACCAGTAGATAGAGTGATTCGTAAGGAAGGTTTAGGTGTATAATTTGTTAAGGTTTTGTGTAAATTGGTTGTAATATGATGATGATTGTTGAAGATGTCTCTGCTACCCGTGCGAAGCCGGGCGGGTTGCTAGTTATAACAAAATAATGCGTAGTAAGATAGACTATATAGGCTGTTTCTGATTGGCTGCTGGACAAGATATCTATCTTGTGAGTCTTGGTACCGTTATGCTAGCGAAAAAGAACCACTGGGAGGTAGCACTTTCAGGCTGCAATGAATAACTTCTGCCTGTTCCTCCTGTTCCTGTGAATTCTTATAGTTTCGCCTAGTCCGTCCATCCGCGTCCGTCTGTACGCGGCTTAGCTCAAATACTCTTAGTACTAAAAAGCTGTAATTTGGTATGAAATTACATATTAATCACGTCGACAAAGTGGTTAATAAAATCTAAAAAACAATATATATTTAAGAGAAGTAAGTACCCTCCCTACACGTAACGTGGGGATGATTTTTTTTTCTGCTATGCTATGATGTGGGTTGTCATAGAATAGATCTTTGAAAGATATTGCGGGTGTTTGAAGATGTTATTGTTTTCGGGTTTTCCGATTGCGAAATATTGAGCTTCTAATTGCTAATTTTTGGAAGAGTTCTTGTCCCCTAACTGTGCTAGTGCCAGCTAACTGATTGTTTTTGGATTGGTTTAAAAATTCGTCACTGAACTATCACAGCTAAGTATCTACCTAAGCTTTACAAGCTAATGAATAATACTCGACCCAGTTATGAAATTGGAAAAGTAAAAGCAATAATTTTGTCCAAAGTTCATAAGAAATTATTAAATAGAGTTACCAATTACAGAACCCTACATTGCACGTGCTCCTTTTTATTTAATCAATAATAATTTAAATGCGAAATTTTACCATAAAACTTCATCAACACCTAAGCTATCACATATGCGTTTTGAACCTGTAAAAACCATTAAATGGCCTCTATGCAGAATCACAATAGAATTTTACTCATTGATAAATACACTGGTCGCACGAGTGTTGGCAGATACTGCAGATATCTAGGCACCACGCGTGGGTAGATATAATGCTTATGTCATACTTTGCCCCGAGGCCGTATCCTCGAGGTATAAAGAGAAAGTGTGGTTTGTGTACTTAGGACTAAATAGGTACGTGGGCACGTTGCGTGTAGCACTTCTTTTATAATTAATACGAAAAAATGTTTGTGCACAATTACAAATTTTGAGTTAATACTTTGAAAGTAAAGCAGCGCAATCACACACATTATAAAAACGTGTAAACATAGTCTACTCAGAGCACAGATTACATAGTACACCCAGACGAGGAAGATCGTAGCAGATTTAGACATAAACTATCAAATTTTATATACTAATCAGTTCATAAATAGCGGAGTGAGAAAAAAAAAATATATATACGGTGGAATTGAGAACCTTTTTTTTATTTCGTCATCTTTATCACTAAAACAGAAAGCAAATCAAAGTTTAGTGTCAAGTTCAACTATATTATTTTTTTAATATGAACTTTAAAGACTTATAGGTACAAAAGAGCACACCTTCACACCAGCGCCATTCACCAGATTTACATTGTACCATGGTTGAAGTTGACGGTAATTTCTAACGTGTTTTCTTTTTTAGTGACAAGGAACTGGCCCTTGCATTCATATTATATTTTTGATTTTATTTCAGATATATTTGTTGGTCTGAAGAACGCGTCGCGCGGCTCTCCACTCGTAACTTCGCGACCGTGGCAGTCATGTATGATGATAGATAATTAAGTAATAATTCGACCCAATTCCAAAATTTTCGAAACATCATTTAAACTTTTGATAAATCCTAGCCCTGTACCAAATTTCATGATATAGATATGTAGGCTAGAAGTGCAAAAATCGATATTTAATGATCTGCCAGTGAGTCAATCAGTTACCCCCAAAATTTATGAGCTGGAGTTTTGAAATTTTGTCA
Organism: Euplagia quadripunctaria; assembly: GCA_963859945.1. Taxonomy (NCBI): domain Eukaryota; kingdom Metazoa; phylum Arthropoda; class Insecta; order Lepidoptera; family Erebidae; genus Euplagia; species Euplagia quadripunctaria. The sequence continues at coordinate 14,887,030 of OY982560.1, read as the reverse complement.
TATGGTGTTGGCAAGAAAGCCCTTAGGGCATAATACATAATTTAATTTCAATAGGTATGTTTATCCGATCCTGAGTACTTTGGCAACATACCCGCCAATTACCAAAGTCTAGGCATATGTAACAAAAAAACCGGACAAGTGCGAGTCTGATTCGCGCACCGAGGGTTCCGTAAGTAAATAAACTTGTATGTAGATACTACGTCCATCTCGGGAATCAATTCTCAAAGATTTTTGCCCGTCTTTTAAGAAAGACAAATTTAACTTTTCAGTTTCAAAAAATACACTCCCATACATCGATGTACGACAAAGTCAACTTTCAAACCGCAAAATATAAGTTTGTAATCACAAAAAAACTATCTTTTTATATGATGTAAAAGCAAATTAAAGACTTTCGGATTTTTTCCTTTACTTATGCTGTCAAACCTTGCTTCTTACCAAATTTCATGATTCTAGGTCAATGGGAAGTACCCTATAGGTTTTGACTGAGCTGTGAAATGTTCAAATTTGTTAAAATCTAAGGCTTAATGGTGTATCTTTTGATTGCGTTGACTTAGAAGCTTGATTTTTTTACAGCTTCAAGGGACCGCAGACATAAGTATTTGAGGTTAATTTGAACTTGATGCCTTCACGGGTTACTGAGGAAAATGGTCTTGACAGACACACAGACAGATAGACATATATAACAACAAATTAACGACTTTCGGATTTTTTCCTTATGCTGTGAGACCTTGCTTCTTACCTTTCATGATTCTAGGTCAATGGGAAGTACCCTATAGGTTTTGATTTACCTGCGAAATGTTAAAATTTGGTCAAATATAAGGCTTAAGTGGTTATATCATATGATAGCGTTGACTTAGAAGCTTGATTTTTTTAGAGCTTCAAGGGACCGCAGACTTATGTATTTGGTATTAATTTCAACTTGATATATCCAAGGGTTCCTGAGAAAAAGGGTCTTGACAGACAGACACACAGACGGATAACAAAGTGATCCTATAAGGGTTCCTTTTTTCTTTTCGAAGAACGGAACCCTATGCAAAGTAATAGTTCATCAAATTTCAAATACCTAGGCCTTAAGAACATTTTGTTACAATAATATCTTACGAACAGGTTGATAATGTCCAATCTTATTTCAATGGAGCGAGTTTTAATGAAGGGACGGACGTAATATCCGCCACAATATTGTTGGCTCTCGTCAATCGTTCCCCACAATAGAATATCAGGACCTACCGAGACAGTCTAATGAGCTGCCATGAATCCCAATGAGACGAAATGGATGAATTTATTCTATAAGTATTTAACTTGCGTTATTCATGCATCTTGATATAATAATCGTGCTGATATAATAAAAACGCATGAGGTGTCTTTGGGAGACCCGGTTCGAACGAAGTTCCTTTCGCTATAACAAACAAATTGTATAAAAATATAGTAAGCATTGTAAAAAATCGAAATTTAAATTGCTAAATTATTCTTAATTACATTGTTCGTAATTCGTTCGATGCTTTATAAACATATACATACACTGCCTAGATGTTATAATAATTACAACTATTAGATTTCAAAACTGGAATGTGCAAAATAAAGTACAGATTACGAAGGCAAGGAATGACCATAAAATATGACTTGCAAGATGTAGGGATTGTAATGTCAAAATAATAGTTTTTTTAAAGCTTATACAATTATTTGCACGAGACCTATGCCTAAAATTCAGTTTTATACATTGTGTCTGTCTGTCTGTCTGTTTGTTGCGGCTAATCTCCGGAACGGGTATAGCGATTTCCACGGGACTTTCACTGGCAGATAGCTGGTGTTATAAGGAGTAGCGGGAACTGCTAGTCTTCAATATAAGCATTATCCCTTTCTGTCCATTACTTTCGCTTCTTACCTACCTTCAATGGACGGCATTAGGGATAGGCGTGACTGGGACGAAAAATAGATGGAAAAATGTGGGTGTTTATTATGCTTCTGCCTACCCCTTGGAGGATACAGGCGTGCCGCGTTAGAAAAAAAGCATAAGGAACCCCGGAAGGTCAGCGGTCAAAATTAGGTTTCTCACCGAATACCAGTAATTAGATATATAATAGGAAGCATTTACTTACTATTTAAAAGTAATAGCCTAACGTTTCTACATCATTATTAATAATAGTTTATATTTAAGAAATAATGTTATTATTATTAAATCACTCGCAGGCTTCAAGCCATAGGCGCGTACCCATAAAATCCCAACTTTTCAGAAGACACAAATTGTCCATGTGGCCTTAAAATAACTTTTTTGATAATTTAGAATACGTAATTGTGACATAGGTATTGTAAAACTATGTTAATTATGTACTGTCTCTTTGGATCAACAATATTAAGACAACACTTGTTCAAATATTTGCGAAATATGCTTTTGATTGATGGACGTATAATACAAATCTTTTTGTATTTGATACCTAAATGAAAACATTAAATGGCGCTACATAATAATCTAACGTAAGTAATTGTCTGTACATTCACTATTTCTACGGTTTTGGAAAGTTTATACATCCATTTGGCTTGGCTTTACGTTACGTAAAGAAAAACTCAAATTAAATCACATGTATAATATGTTTTGCTATACAGTGTATATAAAATGTATATTTATATACTTATAACACAAAAATTGCATAATTGCCTGATTCATTGTTTTTACTGCCGTTGTACGACTTTCTGATTTGAAAATAATATCTGACATTAAATCATATACCAAAGAGTGTTTCATAATTTTCTCAATAAATTTATTTACTTACATAAAATTTTGAAAAAAATAGAGGATGTGTCTCGTTGTAACTGAAGTCGAATAACATTAAAAAAGAAAAACGTATTTTTGCATATACGCCCCTATGGTTTAAAGCCCGCGATATAGAACCGTTAAGCGAAATATTAACGTTAAGCGAATCAAGTTCAAGGTGGTATAGCCTTACTGGTATTTTTTTTGATTTGAATAAAATTAATTTCATAGCATCCTGGTTTTTCCTTTTCTATACCAATATTGGACCAACAATAATTTACTTGAAGAGAAATATTACTAGAGACGGCAGAAATCTGCGTTAAAATGTTATTGTTTGTCTTAGCGAAGTAACTACTATCTTATCTGTGGCGTTAGTAATAATATATGCAAAAAAAAAACAATTCATACGTTCATTAAACGAAAGAACCTAACACACTTTTAATTGTTACCAAAAGGAACAAAGGCAAGTTTTGTATTTATTATTAGTTAGTATTTTATTAGTACCTATTTAATAGTGTTAAAATGGGGCATTATCAGCCTACTTCATTAAAACATACTTTCTGACTATGACACACATATGCAAATCATAATATGAATTTAATGCACTTTTTAACCACTTAAAATTGAACAACAGAACACTCCACCACTCACACTCAACTAGTATTAACTACGAATAGAAATTAGCACCTTTCATTTTGCTCCATCCTATCAATAAATTTTAACACAATAAACACGTTTGCACTGACAAGGGAATGCTTCCATTAATTTATTACCAATATGAATGATGAAACTGATTCGTCTGGTCTTGTAGGAAAACAAATCAATATCAACTCACATCGCCTAGCAACCTCTATTGCGTTATCAAGGGACAATGATATTCCAAAATATAACAACGATGAGTCTCTTCCTTAATTTAAGTGCTGTCTGTGATATACCCCGAAGTATTCTATAGACCTATTGAGATTATAATCTATTGTTTATAATATGAGAAAGAGTTTATTGCTAAGTATCAGATTCTTTTCCTGAGTCGAAAACGGTTCGGGGCCTTAGAACAGGAAGTAACTATACCGATAAATATGGGATGAGCGTAACCAGCCTTAGGTCCAGGGAGGTAAAAAATTCCATAAGCTGGAATCCTCGTATTACAATCTTAGGAATGTTGGCATAGATTGCTCTGTTGGTACATACAGGTGTACCACAGCATTTAGTAGTTAGTGAAGTCGCTCTGTACCAGAACATATTACGTCGCAGTTAGAATTGTGACTTAGTTACAGTTTTAATTATGGACTAACCGTCCCCGCAGTTTCATCTGCGTTAATGGTCACTGCTCCGCTCCTATTGGTCATAGCGTGATGTTATTTAGCCTCTAGCCTTCCTCGATAAATGGGCTATCCAACAAAAAATATTTTTTCAATTCGAACAAGAAGTTCCTGAGAATTGCGCGTTTAACCAAACAAACAAACATACAAACTCTTCAACTTAATAAGATTGAAGCTAATTAGTAGTCAGTAGTATAAGCGCTAAATATGGGGCCACGTTTGGGGCATTAGAATTTATAACAAATTCACAGTTAACATTCTGTAGAGATGGAACGACATTCTCTGTACCTATTAAAAATTGTGACGTCGGATATGTTCGCGTGACGCCATGATGCACACATAACCATTTCAGTTGTATTCTTGGTAAAAGTACCATTCCAGTCTGCGCGTTATATTATCTCGTGTTTTGTTACAGTTAGCAGACACATAAGCCTAAGTACATATCTATATTATTATGTACTAGCTGCGCCCCGCGGTTTCATCCGCGTAAGTCCCGGTGCCGTGGGAATATCGGGATAAAAAGTAGCCTATGTGTTTATCCAGGTCTCCAGCTATCTACATACCAAGTTTCATAGCAATCGGTTCAGAAGTTTTTGCGTGAAAGAGTAACAAACATCCTCACAAACTTTCACGTTTATAATATTAAGTAGGATTTCGTATCTGTATGTCAGCGATGTGACACTTGCAAACGGCATGATGACAATTTGTTCTTCAATATGCACATGTGTCGCGCTTGTACTATTAATTGAGTTGCACTAGTGGGAGAATGTGAATAGACTAATCTTAATATATGGTAGCACTTGTAAGCTTTCCGTATGAGATAATCAACACTGGATTTGATAAATCCAGCTTAAAGGTGTCAAATACGGAAGAGATGTATTTATTACTACTGAAGGAGACAGAATTAGAATTTCTGGTAGAACTGGAACCGCAACTGACTGATGGACTGAAGATTGACGGAAGCTTACAGGAAACTGCGTACAGATGGCGCTACTAGCGTACAGCACAGTTCTGTGTCGTACTGTCAATTAGTTTGGCCGTATTTTTTATTAAATACGGCCGTAATTTCTAATAGTAGACAACTAACATATAGTTGTAATTTAATACGTAAACAGTGATGTTCAGAGGATAGCCGTGGTCGTATACTGCCGTCTACCACCAGCGGACGATCAAGGCGCTTCTAAAGATACCTACCTCATTTATTAAACTCCGATACGTAGTTTGGAAGTTATGCAGAACAAATGAACATACACACACACACATAAGGGCTAATACCATGACAACATATTAAAAATATAGTATATTTCATTCATTTCATGTGAATGAGAATGACAATAAGAAACGACAACAATGCTCATTTTCGTAATAATAGGTACCTTTTTGAGCGTAACATTGTCTTTTTGTTTATAAATGTTGCTGACTTAAATTCGATGACCCTTCCTTACATTACATTAAACCAAATTACACAAAACACAATAATTATTTTAGAAATAAGTCGGTATGTTATTTAATTTGAGCCTGAACATTTTATGAGTATTAAACATTGTTTTTTGTTAATTAGAGCAGTAAAATTGATAAACGATAAATGCAAATTTCAAACAACTTAGCTTTACTTGTTAAAAGTTTAACGTGTGGATCTGTGTGTCTGTTTGTGGCGTCATATCTCCTAAACAGATAGACCGATTTTAATTTAGTTTTTTTGTTTAAAAGGTGACTTGATCGACAGTGTTCGTAGCTTTAATTACAATAAAGTCTTTTGAGCTGTTTGAAAATCATCAACTCTTTTCTAATCGTTAAAGGACTGTTTGAGTTAAGGGGTATTTTAAATTGAAAATTTATACTTGCGAGTTGTTTAGTATTTAGTTTTTCTTTAGTTTGTTAGAGCTTTAGTGTTATCAAAAAATAAATCAAATTTTGTAAACGGTTTTTTTCTAACCTTTGACCGACTTCATTATTTTTAAGCTGAAAGTATTTTGGCTTATAACATTCGACTAATTCATGATTGAATTTGTACACACATAAGTGTAAAAGTATATTTGTTGGCTTCTGTCCTGTCCATCTTAAAAACTTGATGCCACACCTTTGTCTAGTGCACGTTGGCACATTTTATACATGTTTATGAATATGATAGGATTCCCCATAACGCAGGTCAACTACTTAGTGTAGGAAATTTTAAATTTGATAACGTCATTTTCAAGATTGGCTCGGTTTAATAAACATTTTCTCTCCCTATATTCTTGAACCTGGGCAGAGAGAGAATGTTCCGGCAAATATTATTTAAAAATTTTACTGTGTTCGATATCGCATATATTTTTAAATTGATTTAAGTGGCGAAAGGTCAATATGTTGTACCTGATTGATGACAGCTTTAGGTAATTAAAGGTCAACATGGTAATACCGTGTTTGATGGGCTTATTTTGCTGTAAACTAAACTCCCAAAGTATATGCTGATTAGCCAGAGATGTAACCAGATATAATTCATTAATACAGACTAGACCCAGTTAACTGAAATACAATCTAACAGTCACCATGAATAGTCTAGTGTAATTAAATAATAACTAGCATCTCTGTTTGCTGTATCTAACTCTATGTGATTTATAGTTACGCGACGGTATCAAGATTGGCTGGAAGTACACCCACTAGTACTGGCAAAGCTTTGGTGCCAACCGTTCTTTATGCTGTTTAACCTTCTTCCAAAAAGGAAGAGGTTCTATGTCCGTTTGTATTTTTTTTGTGTATGTTCATCGATATTTTCGCCAATTATAAATGAACCGATTATAAAAATATTTTTTAGTTCGAAAAGGTATACTCCCGAGGTGGTCCCATTATCATCAAGTCAGGATCTGATGATGGAATCTCAAGGAAATCGAGGAAAAACTAACTAACTAACAATGTAATAAAATCTTAGAAGTCAATTTTGACTTACTTCCTGGTTTGCGATTGAGCTGAAATTTTGCAGAGTTATGTAAGTTTAGTAACAATGCAATAATATGGTACTATTGAGCTGATCTGATGATGGAATCAGGAGGTGGATAGTGGAACTCCTCAACGGCGAACAGCAATGACACGAAATTTTGTGAATGGATTTATTAAATTAAAACTTGTTTTGCACTAAAAAGGATAAAATAAATTATGTTAAATGATGGTAAAATAAATTAGAATATATGTATGTAGTAAGTAGGTAGGTAGATACTTGTAGGTAGTATCTATCTACTACTTATTAGACTTGGCTGGCACCGACTTCAAATAAATTAGTGGGTACCGCTTATAATAATTAAATTAATTTATTTTTCGCTTTTGAGTGCCCATTTGTGGTTTTGAAGTCGGTTTATTTTTTTTTATAAAAATAATTTTGTATCAGATCACAGAGTGCAAGTCACTCAACTAAGCTTGCAGCAATTTGCGACACATAGCACATATTGCTCTGTCGGAACACACAGGTGCACCACAGCATATAGAACCTAGTGATGTCGCTCTGTACTTAAACATATTACGTTGCAGTTAGAATTGTGACTTAGTGCAGTTTTCTTCATAGATATACCCGCGGGTATATCTATAAGACGATTAAGACAACGACAAATCACGATTTCCTAAACGTAATGTCAGAACTGAATATAAGTTTTGTGAAGATTGTCATATTAAAATTTTTATCACATCAGTTTTTTTTAACCTGGATTTATTTTTACTTCACAATTACACAATTCATAAAGGTAATAATACGCGAAGAGAAAATTACGTAGTCCCTTTTGAGCCTATCCAGCGCACGATGGATGAGAGATTTGACACAATCACACATCGATCAAACAACCGAACCTACACGTATTTGACGGATTTACCAGCGGCACCAGATATTACTGCATAATGCTGATAATAAATCAGACCCAATCGGTCGCCAAGTTCTTCTTTCCACTCAGGTATGAGCATGAGGTAGAGCTGAGACCGCTGAGCCGTGATGTCTCCAGGCAAACACCTAAGATTCCGGTCCAGCGCGTGCATAGGCTACAGATCTAAGGACGCAAGGGCTTTCGTTTCAGGTCCCACGATAGGGTTCCGGCTGAAAAATTTGCTATGTTAAAAAATATAGTAGTAATTTTTTCATGGTTTCGTTCATTTAAACCATTTCAATACTAATATTCAATACTTACTTGGAAAATTAAGTACAAACTTACGTGTGTTTTTTGTATACCTCATATGATATCTAATTACTCCAATTATGAAAGTAATATTATATCTTACATTTCATGGATTTGACCCCAAAATTTAATGAAAAATGAAAATTCTTAGACAATATATAAATATACTTATATATACATATGGTGCGATTCTGTTTAGAGTACAACACTCTTTGTGGAAACTCAGGTGACTAGTCTTCGACATTTTTCAGAATCCCCTTGGCAGGTTTAAGGTGTAAGTTGGTGCAGTGTCAGAGTTGGATGTATCATAATAGCTGATCATGTGGGATTTATTCTTATCTTGAAATGTTGTAACTTATGTTTTAGTGCTTAGTTTTAGTAATTGTTAGTACTGTTATCTGTGGCCATCTATAATTGATGTACATATAAGAGATGTGATGTGTGTCGTAATAAATGTAATGAACAATGTTGCATAATTATGTATATTGTTGATGCTCCTTAATAAATAAATAAGTTAAATACAACTTTTTAAAATCAAGTTTTTAACATTTTTCGCATAAGCTGGTGAAATGTTCCACAGTACTGTTTTTTTACCCCATCTCAAAAAAAGAAAAAAGAGACCAGTGTTTTTTTCTATAAACTGTTTCCACGACATAAAAGAAGAAAGAAAAGGCATTTATTTCGGTGCTAAGACACAAGAGCTATCTCGGTGCTAGAGTATTTTCGGGTGACAATCAGGTGTCGTCTTTGGTTTAAGATTAAAATAAATTGTAGAACTAAACATTTTGATTGAAAAAAAATACAACGTATTTGGGATCTAAAAGGCAAGTTTCGTCCAAATTTTGTAAATTTTTTTTTTTGGGTGATTAAATGAAAATCATAAAAACTGGTATTTCGATTTTTACGGAAAATTTGAGATTATACGGAAAAATTGTCAATCAACCTTTTTATTATCTACAACTTTAACATTAAACTTTTTTCGGTACGAGGTCTACTTTCGGTGGAAACCGTGAAAACCCATGTTCCACCACTAAAAGTTCACCCTGGCCATTTCACCTTCGTAAGTCGGATCGATGTGAATTCATTTTTCCTGTTGGTTGCGCTATGTTTTCTTCCCTTTACATGGGTGGCTGCCTTTTGTTTAAGAGGCGGCCAAGGTTCTCAGAGACTGCCTTCCTAGGGTATACCCGAGTCCCTTGCACACCGTGGGGTTTTAGTCGGTTCGATTCCGACATACCACTTCACTGGTAGCCCCGGTGGGGGATGACCCGAGGGAGTTTCAATTACCAAGTCAGGTTGCACTTGCATTTAATCGCATTTATCCGACTCGCAATTTATTTTTCTTTAATAAAGTACTTCGAAAGCAAGCCTTTTCTTTATATTAGCATTACTAATTCTGTGAAATTGGCTCTTGGTATCATCTTCCTCTGTAACCAGATATGATGAGAATACTACTCATCTCATCATGGCCCTAAAATGTTTAGGCATGTTGTTTTGTCCATATTAATTATTATTAGTCTCCACTATATCGTTTACTACTGTTTTCAAGTTTGATGTTGTTTTCAACCCGTGCTTTGGGTTCACTAATTCACTGACTACACGATGACGTTGCTATGTCGGAATCGAAGACAAATAAATTCACAACCTACTACGCAGCAGTAGGTATATCCTAGACGCATTATAACTCAACCCTCATCAAAAAAAGTTGGGGTTTTTGGCCCCTGCCAGGTTAAACAGGCATGCGTGGAATTCGCTACGGAACCTTCTCAGACTTGTTTCTGCTGTCGAACACGTCACCCTCAGGCCGGCGCTCAGGTAGGCCGGATAGCATTCACCATTTTGCACCATGAGGTCGCGGCGTTGATTCTAGGCGACTCAACGCCGCGACCTCATGGCCGCTGGCCACCTTTAGGTAGCAGCATAGACTGGTGGTAACCAGTCCTCACGGCAACTCCCGCTGTGGTGGCACTCATGAATTGGCTCTCGGTCTATGCGACTACTTCACGAGGCAGATGTACCCCGAATGTCAGTTCTACTGTGAATCCTACTTGCCATTGATGCCATGAAGCCATGTATTCACTAGGGGTCGTTTCACGGAGTATCGCCCGACCTTCTCGTGGTGTGACTCTGTGACTCCGTAGGACATTGTCGCTCGACGTTTCCTTTTTCCAAACTACCCAGTTGTGATTAAGATTTTTTAATAGAAAAAGCAGCCTCTCCCTGGGAAACTGAGACCTTATTAACATAAGGTCTCAGTTTCCCAGGGAGAGGGGGAGAATATACATAAAGATAACTCTTTATGTATATTCAAAGTAGTCACATATGCATCATTCTTTTTAATTTTATTTTTATAGTCTATGTGAAGTACCCCATAATGATTGAGAATGTTAGTACAACTCGATGAGTATAAACACAATCTCGTTAGATCACAGTACTGCCATTACGGGAAACACAAAGGAACACGTGTGCTCATTAATCAAACGGGAAAACGTCGAGGGATACGAAAGTCGCGCGTGTCGACTCTCGCAGAGGGTCGACAGGGTACATGTGAAGCGAGAAAGTCGCAGGATAAATGTCCACTAATGTCCAGAAAACGGAGATTTTTCGGGGCTAGGTTTTTATTTGTACTCTTGTAATTGCAGCAACAAATAAAGTCATATTTAACAGCCACTTATGTTAAATAACTGTGCTTCTATATACACCAGAATAATATTTACTTTAAAACATTCTGCATGATTTTCATATCGTTTTCATAGGGTGGGCGACGTAGCTCTCTCACGATGCCGAAAATGTGTTGAAGAGTAATGAAATCACGTGGCTCTCGAGGCGCCCGCTTTAAATTAAATCGCGTTAATTATCGCTCAGAGACGAGCCTAGGGCACTTGCCTCTCTTGTCGAGCTTCACGCTCACGGTAAGTATCTATCGCGTTAAAATTTATGACATTATCTATCAGTGCAGAATTTAACATCGAAAGGTGGTGGGTGGAAATAATCAGTTTATAGTGGAGTCCAGTTTTCTTAATATAAGGTGCGAAAAATAACAACAAAATAGTCAAAATCCCGGAGGTAATCACATAAAAGCGAAATACTACTTACTGATTAATCATGAAATCTCAGAAAGTATAAATGCTACAAGTTTTATATTTGGCACGTAGATTTCTCATATGGAGTAGATATTTGCTAAGAAAGATTTTTTTAAATTCAACCCCTAAGGGGAAAAAAATTGGTTGATATTTTTGTAAGTTCAAATTGTGGACTAAGTTTTTTGAAATTCGTCCGTTTTAGTTTTTTATGTCGTGTAGGTACACGTTGTCAGGGGTACCTACAGATAAATCCAGAGGGTACATTTCATCCAGAAAAAAACTTTACATGATCCAAAGATAGTCTTGATTTTAGGTGTAATGTGTCAATGTCAATTTATTTCATATTTTGATAAACAACTCTGTTGAGATGTTAAGTGACTAATACCTAAAGGTACAATTTTTATTAGGCCACAATTTGATTGCCACTTTTTAATCTTGAGGGAGTAAATGAATAAAGATTATTACTATGCAACAAAACCTATCGATTGCCAGTAACAATTTCCAATATATTTTTTATAAGAGCTGTCGATTGACAACTATTTCCAATTTCTTTTTTTTAATTCTCTGTTTCAATGTCAATATGATGTAAAAATATTATCTGTAGCGTTCCAGCATTCTTTTAACAACACACAATATCAAAAGACTAACTGTAACTTTATCTCTTCTTGTTCGCATCTCACACGTTCCAAGTCTGTGGTAAATTACATCCTGACGTTTCCAAATTTCACCAATTATAAAACTAATTTTGAATAATATAATATTTGTGGTATAACATAATCAACAACCATAATATACTATGTGTAATATTAATATGTCCCGAATATATTATTCTAATTGAATATCGTGTTTGGTTCTTTAACGGTTCAATTCGCTTGATAAGTAATTGACACTTTTACCTTACCATAATTACGATCTGGTGTAATATAATATTCCGAAAGCGGCCATGCCTCGTTTCATCACAAAATTCTAATTAAAAAAAACCTAATTAATGGCGGTCAAAGGGTGGAGGCGGCGTGAAAGTTGATTGAGCTTTTTATTTAGGCCATTTTCATCAGTCGTGTTAATTGGTAACACCTTAGAAAAATTATGTAATTAACGCTCAGGTACCACAAATTCCCTTTTTCGATGAAGCAAGACATCCTCTGTACACGCATTTAATTATAGATGCCTTGGGCATTGGCACGCGGATACAATATCAAAGACAGTTTATATCGTAATTTTCGAAAACACGAATATTCTAAGAATTTCAATTAAACATGTCAGTGTGGTGTAGTAGAATCAGGTACTACATGATAATAAAACACTAATTAATAAGTTAACGTTTTTATTGAACGTAATTTATAATGTATGAACTATTACATCTTTCCTACCATTTATATGCTATAAGAGATTGATTTATAACATAAAAATAGATATACATTAACTACACTGTACATATAAATTACGTAGAAACTAGTGGCAAACGTCTAATACGCTCACAAGTAATAATATGTAAAATAATTAGTTAATGTCATAGTGATAGTAGATCTATTTATAATGCTATCATTTAAACCCTATTCAATGGCGAACATTTGGCACGAATCAATAAGATATAACGAAAAATATCTATGAAAGTTAACACGAACATACGTTGCGGTACTAGGTTATGTAACATTCTAATTAACAACAATTAACAAGCGTAGAAAAATACTATTATGGAAATAGAATAGATAGTTTGAAAAGCTGTTTTCACCACAAATAAGGTATTACAACAACTCATTTGTGCATGTCGAGCTGGCTGACATACACAAGTATTTGTCTGTCTCACGGGCAACATTTTTGAAGTCACCAATAGATACTTACATTACATTATTATCAAACAGTGTAAGAATCTCATTATATATTAATCTGTTAAGAATGCGATGCCAATACTTGTCCTAAAAATAATAAGAACTATTTCCTTAAAATTATCAGGAATAATTTTACAATTTATCGAAAAATCATGACGAAATCGGACGTAGGGCATAAGTAATTTATTTCGTATCTAAATGCGGGTAACGCAATCTGAAAATGTCAAGTGCGGTCAAATTGGAAACCACAGTTATGATAAGTATTTAGGTACATGATTTTTGAAGCAATAAATATATGAAGGTACCTATGTCCAAACTTTTCTAATTAATTTTCATCAGAGAAATATTTGATTTGAAGTTTTTTACAAGATTAATTGAGTTTTTTGTATGGAGGTTGTAATGAAGGTAGCGTTGTCGTAACATCTTGGTTCCAGCCAGACAGTGGGCACAGCTTGCAGGAAACACAAAAAAGTCAGTCGCAGAGGCTCTAGTTGTCGTAGCGGTTTGGAGCGGAGTTGACCCAGAATCCTGAACAAAAAACATTTTGTTAAGGATATTTCCCATACGTACCAAGCTCTCTGATAGCTTATAGCTTTATATACAACAATACTTATTTCAACTATTATTTTCAAATCTAAACAAATTTAAATTTATTATAGATAGATTAATAGAGTTTTGAAATAGAACAACTCTAAAGCATCAAAATATTTGTTACAACATTTACAAAAATATTTAATATTGTGTTTTAAAAACAACTTTTTGTAAAAGTATAAAACCATTTTTTTTTCGTTTCTGTCGCTGTACATTTTACATATTTACGAATAAAGACACACTGTAATTGACTTTACATTTTGTTCCACTCATTACATCTGCTCCCCAAATAAAGTTTGAAACAGAAAATTGTCTTGTTTTGCTTAAGTTAATGCAAAGAAAAACAAAAACTGTCTTAGATAAACAAATACCAACTACTTGGTATTCAAAGCAGCCCAGACCTTTGTGGCTGACGGATTACACTGGTATTCCTAAGTAAACTATTGGTAACTTATGCTCTAGTTAAGTGTTATGTAAGCTAAGCACGTCTCGTGTCTGAATAACGTGTGATATTCAGCACCAACCATTCTAAGTGTTTTATACCTCAGTAAAATTTTCGGCTTTTGCAATATAATAAACCATTTTTGAAACAAAATGAGGTAGATCTTATTAATATGTACCAAAAATAAGTAACGTTTCATATACTACATACACTATGTAATTTCTACTGAATAGCATATATATATATATATATATATCTTTGTGTGTAAATTATTGTCTGTATATTAAATAGTCCGTCTCCAATTGAAGGCTGTTTGGTAGAGATCGCTATTAGCGATAAGAGCGCCGATTGTACTCAATTTTTTTTTAATGTGATCTGTATCAACTGTATGTTATGAATGGTGTACAATAAAGAATATTCTATCTATGTAGATGTAAGTGCAAAGCAAGAAACAAGGAAAGGGTGTTTTGTGAAAGGTCGTACATTCGGATGTACTTATAGACTTCGAGTCCATATAATTTGAATCCATTATCACTTAACCATGATTATATTTGGGTTCAGCTCAACTCCAGATTATCAGATACATAGTTGAGAACTTTTTATTAGTTAACCATCTGCGCTGTACTGCGTTTCACTACTTAAGGGAGATATTACTCCTGTGTACGTACCTGTGTGCTATTAATATAGAGATACTGCGAAAAGAGTAAATTACTTGTAGTAAACAGAGTTTAAAAAAGTTTGTTACCTCGTTTTCCAACATTTTGCAAGAATAGCCGGTTGGCGACGGCCTGTCGTTGATTGGCTTCGCGCATCTGTTTACGGGCTACCTCCAGCAGGAGTCGCTGCCGTAGTACCTCCATAGGGTTGTTGATAGACAGCGACGGCATCTTGCGCTTCTGTCGCGCACGCCCTTCGTGCACCACCGACAGACTCTGCATCGGGAAACGGCAATTTCAATTTTGGAACTTTTAGATTAGAAGTCTAAATCATCTACTCTAAACCTAGACTACTCGGCAAATTGTTATCTGTCGAGGGCTTATTCTGTTACTGACGCGTTGCATACACAGAAGATAGTGTTGCTTATCTCTAGAGCTATTTCGACCTTTAATCACGAGCAGAAAAATATCTCTACGGTAACTATGTTTATTAATCTTGTTCTTTTGTAGGATTACAGCACTTCTCTAGTCACGTGACTCTAATTTGAGTATAAATGCGGCCTAATTACGTCTATCTATTCATTTAAATGTTGTAAGAGGATTCAATAATGTTGAGAACAATTCCCTTTAATGAGAGAGCATTTAATATTCCCTCATCTATTCCATGATGTCTACTTATATCCTAGAGAAGTGCCACTGTCTCGAGGCTAATAAAAGACGGAGTAATGGTTTTAGTTCGTCAACATCCAGCGTCACAGGGACCGCTATAATGTGTTCAATATTTGTAATAATGCAGCTAAGAGTTCTATCGTTTACATAATTCGCAATTGAATCTTATTTTTTGCAGCAAAATTAAGAGGACGTATTATTAAAAAAGGGAAATATATCTTAAAGCGAGTTTAATTCATTTTGTTCTCCATATTTTACACACACATACACTTTTAATATTATTTATATAAAAATTGAGCTACTAAAATGTTTATGTTAATATTAATTAAACACAATCAATATCTCTTTTGATTATAAGGCCGAGAACTACTGCCGCTGAAACTAATTCGTAATTGCCAATTAAGGTTATCTCCTAGTGAATTACATTATTAGCCTGAACAAACAGACAGACAGACAGGTAAAATTAAAAATATCTGATTTTTAGGCATAGGTATCGTCAAATAACTGTATGGGCTTAAAAAAAAGTATTATTTTGACATTCCAAATAGACACTTAAATTTTATTTATTTGTATTGATTGGAAATCAAGACGTTTCCTTTACACGAAAACCTAACTGTTGGAATTTTGCCTTAGAGTTCGTTCATTTGGTGTCTGATTTGAATAACCATACCTATTATTATTTATTATTTTATTCTTTTTATTTCCAGACATAAATCTTTCCAATGCAGCTACCAAACGTTAACGTAGTTTATGCTCAATACGATTAATATCTTCAATACTGTCTTATAAATCCATTTCGATCGGAATCATGCCTTATTATAAACTATGTATAAAAATTTCAAAAACATCGAAAATGTCAGGGTGCAAGAAGAACCTGGGTGAAACGTCTGGCAATTCAAAGAACGGTATGTAATACCTAATACGGGATCGCTTTAGTTCCCGTACATATACATAATGCAACGCGAAAGTTTAAAAATTAGTACTAAATAAAAACTGTAGCACAGTTGAGGCAGTAGTCCACCGCGCTGACCTAGTACCGTTTGAGAAACTTTCGAGTACGGTAAGGAGAAATCTCAGATATGCAGGTTATCTCATGACTGCCTTGTTTAACTTTGATAGGACTACCAAGGATCGAACTCGCTACCGTGAGAAGGCAATGGTTTGACCACTTCTTTATAACTACTATCTGAATCCTACCATTCTAATTATACTAATTCGATCGTATATTCCTGCCTTTGTGAGTTAGTTTGTTACTCCTTCACACTAACTCGGCTTTACAGATTTGGATCAAATTATGTACACCGATAGACTATATGTATATACCGGTGATTTGCCGGATATCACTAGGTATCCTTATGTACCTATTCATTCTGCTCTCGATCACCGCCTAGGAACCAAGTGAGATTTGTTGGCATCGTAACACGTAACAATATGTTATCACGTTTATGAAATTTTAACTGCTGAGATGGGATTTCCGATTCCCTTTCCGCCGCCTCTTTAAAGGAGGTGATGAGTACATCACCTCCTCGCAGAATTAGCTGATGGAATCGCATTCACTCTCACTTCGGACTATGGAACCACGATCTTCAGTGGTATTACTGAGACATATAATATAATTATTTAAAATGTTGGCGTTTTGCATTGCATAAAATAATTACCATAATATTCTAAAAATAATAGGTTTATAATTAATTACATTTGCATGTCAATAAAATTGACTTCAAGTTGTTTGCACTTAAATGATTAGCATGTAAGATCTACCATGTATGATATAGTTACCATCTACCAACTTCTTTTGCAAATAAATAAATTAAAAGGTAATTAAACTATCTTCAGAATGAGATCAAACCCGATAATCTTTTTGATATTCATATTAAAATAATGGATTTATTAAACGAGCACAGTGCAAGTCGAAACCTGTCGTGTTACTAACCGATAACGTGAAAATATCGATTCAAGGCACACCAACTAAGTAAAAAATTCGAGGTCTGTAGCCGAATTAATATTCGCGGATCTAGACACCAATATTAGTATTCGTATAGTTCAACACATTATCACTAGTAGATCAAGATACTCAATTAAACATAGGCACAAGGAAATCGAGATCGAATGTTACAAATGTGAAAGTTGGTTAAGATGTTTGAAATTCAATACGCGGTAACTGCTGAATATTAGTTGGATGAAATTTTCCAGATGAACTAAGTCTCGGATGGAAGTTAGATACAATATATAATACTCATTTTTACATTACAGTAAACAGAGTGCTTTCAGAAACAATATGTTTAAAATGTTTTTATAGTCCATACGTTAAACTGAAATTAATAGAGCTAATTAAGAAAGAATTCATAAATTGAAAACAAATTTTTTTTTCAAAATTAAAAATGTGCAACATTCAGTCAGTTATAATAGTGGTCCAAACCGTTATAGAAATGGCTATAAATAGAAACAGCAGATGTGAACCAATTTAAAAAGGGTCCAAAATAAAAGATGATGAATTAATAATGCCTTACTGGGAGGCTATATAAATAATATTGAATTACCTCCCCATACCACGAGGCGATAGGACGAAAGCATTTAATTTCCCAATAAAAGGGTTAAATATTTATGTGTAGTAGAAGGGTCAATCGGTGTTGGGTTAAAGCTACTCAGGGTTTGTGTTTCCATCATTACGTCTGTCCGGTTCCGGTAAAGGTAATTTATTACAGCCGTGTGAGGTGTCAAATACACATTTGACAAACGCTTAATACGTCAGTTTTTACTTTGATAATTACGAGCAAATTACGTGTTATAAAATATATTAATTCATTTTCATCAGAGTTCATTTAAAAACCTACTTCACATAGAACAGTAATTTCAAGTACTATCAGGGGTATATAGGCCGAATTTTGTGGATGATCACATTCCTTCAGGAGATAATGTAGGGCCGCAGCCAATTCACCTAGGCCTCTATCTATCCGGTCTATAGTGAAATTTTTAGCATTCCGGATAAACTAATAGTATAATATGTAAACCAATTTAAAATGAGTCCGAAATAATAAAATGTCGCATCTGTACCACCTACTGAGAGTTAATTATATTATATTCCTCTTTATCATTAACATTTTATTTAGACAGAATTAAATTATTTTTAAAAATAGTTTCGTTAAAGTAGTTTGTTCCTTCTTACTAAACAAAATTTATGACAGAAAATCAATAATTTTAAAAGTGCTGGAACAATTATTTCTCTTTGGCTGGGACATTTTAATTAACTCCACTAAAACAGAATATATTTCGACACATTTGAAAAGTGTTTCTGACTAGGATCAACATTTAGAAACTTGTCAAAATTTTCTAATTATTAGGTCTTTAAACGTAAGTTGACAACTTTATACCTTCACAAACTAGATAGGCAAGTATTTGCGTTTTTAAAACCTTCGAAGCCTCGGTTCGTTACTATAGTATCAGCGTGATTCAGTAGTAGTTACATCAGTCATTTAAAATGTTGAGCGTAATCTATACGTCTCTGTAGCGTACAGTACTAGTATGTTATATGTGGTACATGTATAAGTTTATGAAAAACATCAAACTAGTTCATTACAGTTAATAAATCTGACTGACCAAGGCAATTTTTTTCATATTTACATGCAACAAGCGGCGGTAGCGTAATGGCTAAGGCGTCGGACTTGCGATCAAGTGGTTGCGGGTTCGAACCCCACCTAGTGCACTATCGACATGAACCCACCCCTAACACAAGCATTTAAATTAGTTAGAGGAGTTAACAAGAACACACGTTCGAGACACTCACCACGAAAATTGCAGGTAGCGTAAGGTTCAAAAACTCTCACTGATGTTTTTAAGATCCCGCTACTTCTCTGTCTTAAGAATTAGAATGTTTAAAGGTTCTTTATGGGTTTGTATAAGTGAAACAACTGATAAACTGTTCAGTTTGTTTATTGTGTATTTTAAATATATTCATAATAAAGGTAATATGAAGGCCGAATCAGCACATAAAGGACATCAATATTGTAGTAATAGTTTCTAGACATGGCAGACATAAACATCTTTACATATAGGTCAATAATTATTCATGATCTAAGTATCTAAGTTAATACATTAACAGTTCAAGGCATCTACGTCATCTAAAAAACAATTTTGATTTGTACTTTACCTACACATAATAATAAAAAGCAGTACGTTTAGTATGCTTTTATATTTTATAACTTGAATCGACTATAATTTATTTATTACAATAAAGCACTTAATAAATAAATAACTTTGAATTTATGACGATTGACACACGTATCATCGCAATCAAGAGCTGTAAAATCATATAATTTATTTAAATAATTTTAAAATATTATCTTTGTCTAGTTTACCATAAAATATTAATATCGGTATCTTTGTGATGCTTTGCGTTGAAATATACGTCTTTTAAAATACATTTTAGAGTTGTCGGAGTTTAAGTAAGCAGGCATTTTTTGGTTCGTGATATTTACTTAGTAGTATTTGACTTGTTGCACCGCCGGAGTCCACTGGAAGCCTGCAAAATAAAAATAAAATATTTTTATACGTCCAATGCATTCATAAACGCTTTTAACATTTACTAGAGCACTTCAGGGATTTATTAATATCACTAGGCATTTAATCAGATGAAGTACTTTTAAATTTCTGTATACTACTAAAGAGTAAAAATATACCTAGAGAAAATAAATTGTAGGTATTAGTTACACGTGTATCTGCAATTTTTATATTAATATTTTTTTTAAGACAACTCCTGCATTAGGAATATTCCTGTGTCGCGGGGGACTTCACAAACATTCAAACAACGGATACAAAGAACACACAGACTCGCAACAACTATTTGTGGATGAATATTTTATGTAGTGGGAGAGCTTAGCAGCCAGGGTCACTAAACACTACACAACAGGCCAGTGAACGCAATGCTTGCGTTGTGTTTCGCCTAATGAGTGAGGTTACCGGGGGCCCTAACCCTTCCCTCTCCCCTCCCTTCCACTACTCCCACTTTAAACCACTTGTGACTCTCGAGTTGCAGGTGCCCATGGTCGGCGGTAGTCACTTACCATCAGGTGATCAGCGTCTGCGTTTGCTCGTTTGACCCCTATCGCATCAAACAAATTTTTGTCCCATGTGGGATTTGATCCCGCGGTGTACCATGGCGAGGTGACCTCTTAAACCATTGTGCCATCCGTGCAGTCATTGTAGAGTAGATATGTATATTGTATTATAATTCATAACAATAGCTAACTGTCGTTTCCGTGTATTATATATGCTAGGTACAAATTAGCAAATAAACAACACAATTATATTTTTTATTTATTTCATCTGAGAGTAATTTTTGGTTAGCTTTTCCGTTAAAACTGTTTAAAATATGTGAATAGAACTTTAAATATTGCGGATGTTCTCTATTGTTCTCTAGATAGATTTCAACATGCATTACAAACTATGGTCGCCGTGGATATATACCAGAAAGTCCAAAGCGATTCAAGGTAGTAAAAACCTGTATTACCATCTAATTTTAACCATTGTAACTTTTTACCCAACTACGGCATAGCTAAAAGGAAGGATTGCCGCCCCTACCGGTCGCTCTATCTAATTCGATACCCCAGGACAAGACAAAAAATAATGTAGGCTCCAAATTTACCGCCCCTAAAATCTGCCGCCCTAGGCTTCAGCCTACTCAGCCTACAGGTAAATCCGCCACTGTGTTAGCTGTACCAGTATAAGCTGCAGAGCTGTACTAGAAGGTGCCCGTAGCTTTTACATTCATTGCAAATATTTTCTTTTACAGGTTGTTAGCAAAGCACAAAGGGCACCAATGGTGTTCTTAGTAACCGCTTACTATAGAGTCGATGGGTCGTGTGACTGCGGAATTACTTAAAATTGACTAAAACAGTGAACTGTTTACAATCTAAGCTCGAATGTACAAACAGACGGAAAAAATCTAAAGAAAACGTGTTCGTCTTTATCATCATTTTCATTACACATATCAATCTTATATTGTTGTTGTTTTTCTTTAAAACAAATTGACAAGTTAGTTGTGAAAAAAAGAGATCGAACTTTTAAGAGAGAAGTCGTATGATTTGTCTATTCAGTAGGAATATGAAGGGCCTAAACGACAAAGTAACTAATCGTACCCACCTCGTTTGCCGATGTCGTTCAAGAAGTTTCTGTTGGCTGCAGCGCGGAGTGCCTGTGTCTTCCTCTCCTTCTCGAGGCTGAGTTTCTGGCGGAGTATAGACATCGGCAGGTCGATGGACAGGGATGGCATGCGCCGCTTCACTCGCCCGCTCACACTCTTCGCGTACCACACGTTACACTCGCATTAGAACTTCCAATGACTAACTCAATAGAATAGTTGACAAAATGATGTTTTTCAGTAACAGGACAAAAATATTCTGTCTCTGTTCCACAAGAGGAAATTTGTTTTAAATCGATCACAATTCTTGTAAGCTATCTTTGTCTTAAAATATAGCAATATATTGAAATGATGGCTTTCTAATTTATTTACTAGATACTTTTTCTGTGCCAAATAAGTCGTCAACATAATCTATTGTTGTCTTCTAAATATCGACTCGGTGATCGTTGATAATATTTTTTCAGTAATTCTAAAGTGAATTTTAAGGTTAGAATCGATGATTTTAAGTAGAGTAATCGTTGTAATAATTTTTCAGATTTATTTTTAACTGATTCAATAATACTACGTAGTAGTAATCATAATTTTTAATACCAAAAAACATATAGAGATTATAAATTTGAGTAGGTACCTACTAAAATAGAAAATTTATAGTTCTATAATTACACTCCAAAAGTAATATTTACTTGATGTTCTGATTTCTAGCTAAAGGCTAAAAATTAAATATTAAAAATACGACGTCTAAAAATTATCTTTATTTTGCCCAAAATACATATATTTTTACTTTAACAAGAGTACTTAATGTTTGTATAAATCTACATTGGAAGCGCATTACTAATATTTGGTTACGAATTAATCACAAGGTGGTCTTAATACAGCTACTTTTCTTCCAGTTCTTCAGTTTTGACTACTCCAGGATTCTAAAAAATAAAAAGAATATATTTATTACTCGAAAACATGTAAGAAACTTTTTCTGCAAGTATCATGCACTGGTTTGATACACATATTGAAATGTACACGTGCTCGTGTCGTGTCCGAGACCGAGACACTACCAACACTTACTTACAAACAACTGAACAGAAAAAAATATATTGCACAGATTTAAAAAAAAAAATTTACTCATGTTTAGAATTTCCCTTTATAGTAAATGTCTTATCTGTAATGCTAGATCTTTTTTAGTAATAAGGTTTCATTTCATTAAATAAAAATATATATTTTATGTTCAATTGTTGTGTAAAATTCTCCGTGTTCATGTTCTTTAAGTATACTACTTTATTAACTAAATATAATTATGATGTTTGAATGTATTTAAATATCGAATATCATTTCTACTTAAAGGACACATTTAATCGTGCATATTTCATTATTCAAACTAATATTGGACGAATAACTTTGTATGCTGACCTCGTTTCCCGACGCGGTCAAGGAAGTTTCTATTCTTCTGCGCGACCTTTTCCATATAGTTGTTGAGTGCTCCTCGCTGCAAGATCTCGACTGCTGGGTTCACCGAGAATGAGCGTCGTGGACGCATATCCAGCTCCGCACTTGCCACCTTCGTTATACACTTAGACTTTTATACCTCCTATACAATACGCTCGACATATAAGCCAGAAGAATAAATAAAGCATATTTGGCCAAAGCTTAACTTGTGAGTGTTATAGAATCACTTATAATAGAATGATTGTTGCATTATAAAAAATCTTAAATGCATAAATATGTAGGCATGATTTCGATTATTTTATGAAGCTTATATGATTAAGAGAAGAAGATATATCTAAAAAGAAGAGACTCAGGTAACTAAATTTATAAGTTGTACATACGACTTACATAGGAAACGAGTCTTAGAACAAGTTCTTTTTTTAATTTGATGAACATATAGATAATATAAAGTAGAAGTTCAACGAGGACTAATGCTTAAATATGGTTTACATATCATATTAATATGAAAAAGCTGAAGAGTTTGTTTATTTGGTTGAACGCGCTAATTTCACGAACTGAAAAATACTTTTAGTGTTGGATAGCCCATTTATCGAGGAAGGCTATAGGCTATATAACGTCACGCTATGACCAATAGGAGCGGAGCATCAATGAAAAATGTTGTAGAAAAGAAAGTTTTAGCTCCTTTAGAATTGTATTATAGATGCCTACGACCCACTCTCTCTCTCTCTCTCTTATGTGACGCAGACTTTCCATGGCATGATAGGTTAACTGATATACTGGATGCGTGCACGTATTTTTAAAATTTGTAACACATTTTATTTAAAAATTATAGCTTTCTTCACTTATATATGTATAAACTTTAAGCATTTCAAGTTCCTCCATTCCCGAAATTTTCTTAATGCGCACAAAGAATTCCCTCCAATTATCTTATATATAAAATTCTCGTGTCACAATGTTAGTTACCTTACTCCTCCAAAACGGCTTTACTGATTTTTTACCAAATTTTATATGCATATTCAGTAGGTCTGAGAATCGGCTACTATATATTTTTCATACCCCTAAGTGATAAGGGCTGTTCACCCTTAACATTTTTTTTTAAATTTTTATATATTTTTTTTATTTTTATAGAAAATACATACAACCCTGAATTTTCAACCCCTATTTTTCCATCACGATTTTTATATTATTCAGTTCACAGATCCGCAATAGGGTTGCAAGATGGCAATCGAATATAATAATTATTGGAGTACAATAAATTTTCATGTATAGTTTATAATTACAATTTACTTATTTCACTACTATATATGTTTTTTTAATTTAAATTAATCTTCAACCCTCGCCGGTCGAGAACTGATCAACTACCAATCGATCAGTTATCCCCGCCAGGTGTCTACCGTTTTATATATATATTTCTTCTGTGCGTGTGTATGTTCCTGAACTCCTAAACGGCTGGACAGATTTTAATGAAACTTTTTGTGTGTCTTCAGGTGGATTAGAGAATGGTTTAGATTTACAATTGGACCCGGTAGATCGCGCTGCGATAGGGTTACAGGAATAATGACCGATTTTAATGAATTTTTTTGTGTGTCTTCAGGTGGATTCGAGAATGGTTTAGATTTACAATTGGGCCCGGTAGATGGCGCTGCGATAGGGTTCCAGGAATAATATTTTTAAGTTCAGGCAGAACAACGTCTGTCGGGTCCGCTAGTTAATATATAAATACCTTGAAAAGGTAAAAATATTAACTACAGTTGAATTATCATATTAAAATGATTGGCAACCATTCGCTTCAATTAATTAATCACTACGATTAATAACCGCAAACGGATAATTGACAATGACTGTAATTAAATGAACTGTAAATGAAATATTCACATTATTACCTTATATACGAACCGCGACATGAAACTTATCGCAGACGTGGCACTTTTGAGGGCTGATTGCAAATTCCTGGTGAACCTGTATCACGATAAAGTTCACGCAACTAAATCTAATTACCTCTTAAAGTTCCACACATCTCATTGTGAGGTTCTTGATTAAGTTGAAACTGCGGTAAATGGTTCTAATTTTACTCAATAATAGCTCAAAATTTTGCTCAAAACATGTTTTTTTTTTCCTATAAGAGGATATGTTTTAGAGAAAGTTTTTAATAATTTTCTTTAAAACTTGACGTCTATGATTATTAAATTGTTTTTGTCTACAACTATCCAAATTATAAATATTACATTACTTTACATCTAACTAGAGTGGGTATTATGTGGCTTTATTCAAAAACATTGCTACGAGGTCTAATAGTACGCTCGCGCGCATAAATCTATTTAGTTACCTTTTTAACCCCTGAGGCTAAAACGACGGGGTGTTATAAGTTTGACGTGTCTGTGTGTGTGTGTGTGTGTGTGTGTGTGTGTGTGTGTGTGTGTGTGTGTGTGTGTGTGTGTGTGTGTATCTATCTGTGGCATCGTAGCTCCCGAACGGATGAACCGATTTTGATTTTGTTTTTTTGTTTGAAAGATGAATTAGTGGGGAGTGTCTTATCTATGTTTGATGAAAATCTGTCCAAGATGGCCGCCACCACAAAATGGCGGGTTACTTTTTTTCCCAACTCCCTCAATATGGGTATCAAATGAATGGGCTTGACTAGTAGAATGCTATACAGTATGATAAATTTCAAATCCAAGATGGCCGTTCATACTATTTTTATTATTTTGTATCGGGGGTTTTTAAATTTTTTAATTTATAGTTATTATTAATTAATGTTTATAAATGCATGTACAAGAATATGTTTGAATCTTCTAAGTTATAATCCAGCTCCAGAATTTCTTTATACGCTTTAGGGTGACATAATTGCGATGGCTAGGTGAGACAACTAGACAGTTTTCAATTCACAAAATAAACGAAATGACCGAGTTGGATATCTATTTTATCTGTTTAGGGTACGATGAACTGTTTTGCAAAATGTAAACTATTTTGATAAAACTGAGGTAATCGGATTGCTGAGCACTTCTCAAAGTGAAAAACAATTAATTTTTTGACGTAAAAAGTTTGATGAGGTTATTTTTTACCATTATTAATTGTTATGTAAACTCATATCAGAAGAAAACCACTGTCAGCCTCATAAGTTACTACTTAGGTCCTATCAAAATCCATAACAATATGTATAGAAAACAAAAAAGCACATTATTTAAAAGGACATACACTACAATATTGTATTATGTAGGTTAGCTTCAGAGAGAGAAGTATCATGTTAAAGTTTCATAGTGTTAAAAATTAGTGCACCATTTAAAATAATGAGCATCATCATGTATCATTAAACAGTCTGGTGTTAGAAGTATAACATTGTAAACGTAGGTACGATATAACAATATGTGAGGACATTATGCCAACTTTCATCACAAATACTTATAGTTAATTCCAGTTGTTTTTCTCCAGTTTCAACTGTTGTGTGTTGTAGAATCGACGAACTTGTAATGCATGATCATATAAGTAGTAAGACAAACCGCATCTTCAAAAGGTACATATTATATGTAATGTAAATGTACATGAATTTTGGGATATTGTGTAACTCATCTTTACATTTAATATAAAGTTCTCTTGTTTCGACGTATATATATGTATGGAATAATCTATTGAAATTGAAATTATGTCAACGAGCGTTAGGTAAAATAAGTCTTGAAATACAATAAAAGAAATAACGGACGTCAGTTGAAAATATGATGGGAAGGTAGATGGAAACGAATTTCAATCCAAATAAACTATCCTAAATACTATTGTAGTCTTTGGAATAAACTAACATAACAAATATATATATCAAGTGATTGTTTTTATGTTTAACTAGTTGTATAAGTTATTGCAATGCCTTTTTATATATAGATTTTTTGGGCCAGTAACCCTCGCGGGCGTTCTCAGAAGACCTTGCAAAGTTTCATTACAATCTGATTTACGGTTTATAAATACATAGAAGACAAACATACATTGATTTTTATTCATATATAAAGGATATAATAATTTCTTAAACATAGTTAAAGGACATGATGAGAGATGAAATGGAGTAATTTTTTGTAAGAAAAGTAAGTAAGAATGAATGTATCTAAATATATCTGGAAAGTTAAGTGAAAGTACCTACGCGTAGATACAAATAACACACTTAGCTTGTAGTAAGTGTTAATGCCAAACCTACCAAAGAAAAAACAATCCACGCACGATCGATCCAGTCTCCATATCTTATTACTTTAAACGAACAATTCTTGTTTGTATGTATTTATATTTCGGGTATCTCGGAAACGGCTCTAACGATTTTGATGAAATTTTGTATACAGATACAGTTTTGCATGTTAAGTTCAACTGCATAGTTGTATTTCTTATAAAATTACAATTTTACAAAAAGCTACCCAGCGAAGCTCGGTCTCCCAGGTACTTTATATGAAAAGAAGTAGAAAATTCCTTTATTGACTTCAATAAAGTCTGAATATTCATTGATGTAGTTATTGCGTTTAATCGTTGCCAGGTAGCTTGAGCATGCGACACGAAAACTTGTAGGGAAAAGTTGCTAAAGAAAATGAATGTTAAATATGTATGTTAGAGAAAAATCTACTTGGACCGCTATTTACAGCACAGAAAATTTGAATTTATATAATACCTACTTACTAAGTTAATCTTATTGCTCGTAGTTCAAGCTTCAATTGTTCTTCTAACCTAGGTCGTGATATGAATGATTACCAGAAAAGATTATGGTGACATTTCGATGCTTTATGGTAGTGACCGATATATGAATTATAAAGTGAATAATCACACGCACCTTAAATGACAACGGCGTAAAATAATTCATAACTTTTAAGGTCAAAGACACGGTACCATATTTTGCATTTACTTACACACTAGTTCAATTCAAACTAAACCAAAAATATAAAAAATAGACAAAGTTAGCGGCTGGTACCAACATATTCCTATGAGAAAACGCGTGTAACTTTTTAAATTCATTAATTGATTATATTTTGATTACAATTCGACAGTAATTAAAACAATGGTTTCGTGCAATTTATTATAAATGGTAAATGATGATACTTTTCTTATACTACACTCTCTTTGATATAACAGAAATTGTTTTTTTGCTTTTGTCGTTTTCACAACAAATTCAAAGTGAAATAATAAATCAGTGTTTCAGAACCAAGTGTCAAAACTTTGGCAACATATTTTCGCTTTTTTATACAAAAAGAAATGTATAGCATAAATTAGTTGCGATTTTTAACTCACGCTGAGTGGTAGGCTTCCTGTACTTACCGTCTTTAAGGCTTACGTGTTAGTTTCATGTCACCACTGTTTTATTTATTATTACGGGTACAATGGGTTCTCTCGTCAGAGGACACCCGTACCTGATGCGGGCATTAGACACTTTCGACAAAACAAAAAGCCTATATGTTGAAGTAACGCGACCGTAGATAGAAATCGAATGGCTGATTTGAGTCGCCAATGACTAGATAGGGTGTTTAATAAATTAGGGCATTTAAAGTATATTCCTAAATTTAGATTAAATTTGAATATTTAGACGACCACAACACATTTTACTAACTTTTAAACTTTCGCGTTCCATGATATAATTATGTATTTACTGGAATTAACGCGATCACGAAAAGGTATTACATACCTCTGAATTGCCTGACGTTTCGACCAGGTTGCACTGGCCGTGGTCACAGGTTGACTGGCTCAGCGGTGCACGCCCTCCGTAACGTCAAGCAATTCAGAAGCGTGCATGCAATACCTTTCCGTGATCGCGTTAATTCCCGTAAATACATAATTATACAACAGATTTATTACCTTTGTCTCTTAACTTCCAACAACACAAATAGTGTAATCTTGGCAAACATGTGTTTGGTTGTGTACTTTTCGCGCAGGCGAATATATGTCACAATTAGTTAACCAGTGTCTTCTTTATAAAATAATTAAATATTTGGTGTAGTTTTTTTAGTACTCCTTCCTAAACAAATTCTAGACTGACATCTTTCAGGATTATCTACTGCAAATAGTCACGAGCAAGTCTCTAATTGTTTTTGTAATTAGTGTCATTTTTCAAGGGAGCCTTTTGTAGAAAAATCGTAACCCCTTTTGATGACGAAAAAGTAATGGAAGGTAGGGCGACAATTAAATTTAATCAATTTCCGTTAGAGTGAAGCGTCACTTAAGTGTTTTCGGGCATAGATAGTATTTCGTTTCGTTAAATTTTAATTTTGTTAAATTAAATTATAGTAAAAAAAACGCAAGTGTCATTTAAAATGCCTATTAGAAGAAGCGGCAAAAATCTATGTTTAAAGGTTATTGCTATTTGGGACCTTAAATTTCTTTGGATAAGTCCTCAGACGGATAGGTATACGGACGGATACTTATGGACACATTTTTAAGACCAAAAATGAAGTACTTCTGAATTAATTATATATGACGGCGCGTGCTGTTTAGGCTGGCTGAATCTGAATATGGTGTTGAATATTTTATTTATGGTTGAATTAGCATTGCAAGCTTCTCATATTATGATTGTAGTTGTTTTATCTTTGGAGTTGCTAACTGGCCGGATGAAGTTGATGGATGTCATCTTAAAAAGTCAGTTTCTGGTGGTTGGTTGGAGGGCTGTAAGAGACACCGTAAACTCATCGGCTCCAAATCTGTTTATTTCTTTGTAATCATGTAATATGTAGTTGTCTATTGAAATTGTATTTGATAATTACATGTAACGCAGTGAAAATAGTCGTATTATTGAATATCGCATACATCGTATTTCTTTTGATGGTCTTTGCATACACACAAAATGGCCGATGCCTTCAACGAAGCAAAATAGCGAATCATTAATTATAGTATCCTGTTTGGAAACCCGATATATATATTATAAAACAGAAATAAAATTGAATATACGAAATAAATATGATGGATAATTGTATGCATTATATTGGTTCATGGAGAGAATATTACGTACTTAAATAATATATGTTTGCGGCAGTCTTTAACTACAATTCTTTAGAAAGGACGTTTGTCTAGTGTTCTAGTCTTATTTTAAACATACCTAAATCACAATCAATTATTTGAATAATCTTATAGTAGATATTTAAGATTATTCAATGAGCGATGAAAACAAGATTATTATCATTAATTTAGTGGCAACCAGCAAGTCATATAGTCGAGGAGGAACGACATTGATAAGAAAGGAAGATACTCGATATTTTAGAGTTGGAAGAACCTGTTTGAAATGACGGGAAACCCCAATTTGAATGTTATACATATTTACATATATCGAGATGTTCTCTATTACCAGTAAAATACACACAGTAATCCCATTCTTATAATATAATTTTGGGTTCAGTCCACGTTATAAAATTCAGACACTTAAGCGTGCCCTAATCAGTAATTTTCCCTACAAACGTAATTTAAAAGGTAATTGCTTTGTTGTTTATTATAAATATAGGCCCGTAAACCTGAAGTAAAGAGTAAAATAAAAAATAAGTTAAAAGTTAAAAGTTCGCAAAGATCCATAATTCAAAATTAATTTTATCGTAAAAACCCAATAAAAAGAGCTTGAAGTTGCGTGGGCTTAAATAATTTTGCTTAGAGTTAACAATCGCTCTCGATTTACCTCGTATGTTGTATGCAATACAGAGACATATCAAAATCATAGTCAATATCGTATCCGAAAATGGTCTTGCTTACATATGTACTTTTCCAACAGTGACTCATAACGTATTTATAAACATGTACCTACCAACCGTAACATAATAAAATAAATTAAATATTAAAGAAGCGTAAACCAAACTGTTATTTATAAGTATGTGTAGTTCTATATGCACTAGATTTACAGTGTCAAAATTTATTTATTACGTCAAGGCAATTTATGTATTCATGCTTCTGCATAGAAACTGTAAACATGAAAAATGGCTTTCAAGCAGCGGTGAAGGTGCGAATATTTTGTGTAATCTATCAAATTTCTTTAAAAGTTTCAGCATAGCACAGTTACTAAGCTGACACTTATGTACATGAATACATCTTAATCTAAATATCACGATGGTTTAGTGGTGCAGTTAGATTATAGCGGTCCCTGGTAATATTTCATTATTGAGCTTTGAAAATCGCACATCGCGTTATTATTATGGGTGTCAGACATACATAAAAGATCACAGTAAATGAGAATAGACATGTATGTTGTAAGTATTATACTCTGGCAATACCTAAGAGAGGTAAAGGTCAAGTAAATTTCTGCTCGATCGATAACGTCATGTCCTGTTTCTGTTCGTAACTAGGGTTCCTAGAAAAAAAATTTGGGTGGCAACGCGCAAATGACATCGTGTTTGTTGCAACAGTCCATATGCACCGTAATCATTTACCATCATACATAGGTTATATGTAAAAACAGTCGAACGGGTCTGATTGTATGGATTTATTTTTATTTATTACAAATGTGGAGCGTTTTATAAGTTACTTTAGAAACTTATTAAGAAAAATATTGATTTTTAAAAGTTATCTATCTCAGCGAATTTCATATAAAACAAAATAGTGCTCAAATAGAGCTTTTAAGTTTTGCATTATTCAATAAAAAAACATGTTACGAAAGAGCTTTTTACACGGTTTGTTTCCAGTTACAGATTAAATTTTAATAGAATACATATTTATATGTATGTATGTCTGAACCCGCGATTAATATTGAATATACGTTAATGTTATAATATACTTAAATGATTTACCTGTGAGTCGCGGGGCATTTCAGCGAGTAGGTACAGCCAAGGTGCGGCGGCACCGTAGCGCCCGCCCATCGGAGATACATAGCCAAGGCTTTCCTGCACCAAAAATTAGTACTTTATGCAATGCTACTACTATTCCTATCTTTTATTCTAATGTATTAACATTTTATCAGACTAACTACGGTAAGGAGTATTGCACACGCTTTTGCGGACCGACGCTAGGAGGACAGACGTTCCACGACACCTTCACAATATATTATGTGTAGAACTGTAAAGGTTCCGGAACGATTAGAACTAGTATTGCCAACTGTTGAATTTTGTAGTCTGCCTAGAAAGCTTTCAAACCCCTTCAGTAATAATAATGCTATTGACGTCTCGTAATAGTAGTAGAGTATATAAACTCTTTTTCAAAAAACTCATTCTTTATTTTCCTCCTAAAAATACCCTCATCCTTATTTTCAAATTGGCAACACTGAAGTGTGTGTGATTCACAATAAGCGAATTTTTTTTTTCGACAAAAAGAATATTTATTTATTTAAAACTTAATGCTCAATTCGCACAAAGGCGGACTTAATGCCCAGGGCATTATCTACCAGTCAACCTTGGAGTCATGTAGAAATATTATACAGTAGATGCAAAAATAAAATTTAACATTTGGAGTTATTTATAATAACAAAACAAAGTAGATAGACATATTACATGGAATAAACACAATGAGTAATAACTTACATAAATAAATATATATATATATATACATATATATATAATAATATAGTATACATACAGAACCGTAAGTATACACCGTAAGGATACTAAAACACACAGTCGTGTGAGTAACTAGCGTAGTGAACGTTCATTCGTTCGTTTCTTTGCCAATTCATTGTGAAGTATATCACGTACTTTTTTTAGAGAAGAACTGATTGAACATAGAAAGAAGAGTTGACAAAGACGGATGTGGGACGAGGGCATAACAGAAGCATATTGTTTGTTGATCGAAGATTTAGATCATGGTTGGAGTATGAGAAAAAGTAGGGAGCTAGGTGAGCAGGTAAAGACGGAGAGTTGAGAAACGAGAAAAGAAAAGTCAATGCTCGCAGATTGCGGTGCTGACGGATTGGGAGCCATCTTAGTTGGCAACGTAAGACAGACACATTGTCATACTTTCGAAGATTGAAAATGAATCGAATCCTGTTTTTGAGAAAGCGATCTGGATTATTGAGAAGGTCTGCATTCAGGTCACACACATCGCCATAGTCGATCAAAGAAATGAACAGGGACTACATAAGCGTAGTCTTAGTTTTCGTGGGAAGGAAATTCTTTAGACGATATAAAGTTTGGATACAGGTAGTGACTTTCTGGCTTAAGTGGGCAACTTGGGCTCGCCAATCAAAGGTCGAGTGGATATGCAAACCCAAGGCCCTAACCACTGGACTCAGAGGTATAATAGAATTGTTGAAGGCAACTGGTCCACTATTCCAATAGTGGCAGTATCTAGCCTACTTACCATCTGTTTGCTACCTACGATGATCGCTTTAAATTGGGTGGGTTTACTGATAAAACAAACCTCATCGACCAGCACTTAATAAAATCTAAATCTTTGTTCACTTTATCTATAGCTTGCAATATATCTTCAACCCTTGACTGTGTATACAACTGCAAGTCATCAGCATACAAGTGATACGCACACTGAAGGGGTTGGGATATGAGATTAATAAATATTGAAAATAAGAAAGGAGATAAGATACCGCCTTGAGGGACCCCAGTGGAAAGATCACACCAACTCCAAGACAAATCATCAATACGAACACACTGTTGTCATCAGAGATCAGAAGACATGAAAGGATGGATAGTAGAATGTCATGACTGACGGTATTAAAGGCATTCGAAAAATCAACCAAAGCCAACACTATAACTTTGGTGTTCTCCATGCCCTCCCTTATATCACCAGTCACTTTGAGGAGAGTAGTAACTGTACTGTGACCGGGTCTGAAGCCATATTGTAGAGGACTTAGAAGATTGTGCCGGTATACAAATTGCGAGAGCTGCCTATATACACCAGTCTCAAGCACTTTATAAAGAATGGGGAGTATAGAAATTGGTCTAAAGTGGTCAGGAAGAGAAGCGTTAGTTTTTTAAGTAAAGGGATAATGAAAGCCCTACGTCAGAGTGAGGGAAAGATTCTAGAGTCAAGCAAAAAGTTAATTATATGGGCTATTGCTGGTAGAACATGATCCAGTATAGTAACGATCATACGACGGCTAATGCCATCATAGCCCACAGCATTGGAACGCATGGACAGGATAATCTTTTTGATGTCCTCAGAAGGCACCGGAGAAAATTTTAAGGATTCAATGAAGGGACTGGTTAAACCAGCTATATAGTTCAAGGTGTGTCACTTGGTTTGAAGATCCAACCGAGTTGTGGATGAGAAACGACGGTTGATATCATCCAAACCAATTGGCATCTGAACCTCAGGGCGTTGTTGTTGGCCAATACCCAGTGTTCCAAGAAACTTCCACATACTGGAAGGCGAAGAGGTCTCTATATTTTGAAATCATCTATTTTTATTGACTGTAATAGGTACCATAATAAATGTTTTAAACAATAAAAGTAATAATCTTCCAAAAGCCAATATCGACCCACGAACTTAGAACATTATACTAATCTGTAGTCAAATAAGCTTCTGAGAATTGTTGACACAATCAAATATCTTTTACGACTTCAATATATATTTTCTTTGTATTAATTCCCTACGGATTCCCCAATTTTCCGCCTCGCACACACATCATACAAGAAGTTGTGAGAAGTTGAGAAGTTTGCCCTGCAGCTCATACGAAATATATGTGTATTTTTGAAACATGAAATATCAAACGTAAAGAAGTCGTAAAAATGGTACGTGACTTAATTCTCAGTTTTAAAGTGTATAAAAACCTTAAGTGTAGCCAGTGTTGTAGGTATGAAACAATTGCGCGGTTAAGCTCAAACAAAACTAATACAACTTTGTTTTCACATCGAAAATTAATTGAAGTATCTTGATACTGGGTCTCGTTTTGATGTGGTTGAAGGTAGCCCAAAACCCTGCTCGGGACATACGTAACAAATATGTTATAAATCGAAGCGAAGTAGCTTCAGATTTGTCTATGAGATATTAGATAAATTTTGGTATAGAATTTTACAAGTTTCTACATAAAGCAAGTATGCATCATGACTAACTTTTTCCAATATAAGAAAAAGATGTGCTCTAAGTTATTTCACTTTTTAAATTTCAGGTGTTTCATATTGAACAAAGGCAGCAACATGTAGGCTTAGGTGGTGGAGTTGAATTACTTAATTTTTATAACGTGTTGGTATTACACGTTTCTGATATTTTTTTCTAACGCCCTATATACATATACGTACTGTTTAATATGATGAATACATTTACTGCAAATCACCAACATAATCATGGTTATGAAATATACCCTGGACTTAAGCTACTATCAAAGACATAGAATGGTGATTCGCAATTCTTTGTTTCAAAAGATACCTATCCTTTAAAAGTAATAATAAACCTATCAATACTTAACTGCACCCATGGGAACAATACTCTTATTGATATTTATTTCATATCTCATTTTAGTTTAAATATGTGTTAGGTACTTACGTCATCGGGTGTGGGAGAATCCATTTGGACCATGTCGAGGGGCGATAGGGCATCGGATGCGGGCGCTGCTGCTACTCCAACACCACCAGCCACCACCACGGCACACCAAAGAGCCCACCACATCTAGGACAATGGTTATTTTTAGTAAGAATTACTCGTGAGTTACAGTCAAAACTGACAGGAAATTTACCTTTCCCAATATAAAATTACACTTACTCTGACTTTGAAATATGGCGATAACAAAATGAGTTAGATACCAAGATAAAAGTTTCCGTCACTTTACACGTGTGGCGAATATTAATATTTAAATGAAGCTGCGGCATCAGCGATTACTTTCTCTTTGACTTTGATTATAGCTTACTCGCTGCGCATCGTCGTGTGCATTTTTGGAAGGTGTTCTCATAAATATTCAAGCAGTTGCATTTATTCCCGCCACGTTTTTCGCCGACGAAAGCGTTTAGTTTTTAAACTAACATTAACATTTATCTTCTTCCCTCAACGATATTACGTTTTACGTTAATGGTATTGCAGTTATTTACTACAGTTTTAAAGATGCATTGCTGTTTATAGTGTTTTGTTACATTAGAAACAGCAATTACAATGTATGTAGGTTAAAAATAAAACTCGAAAAAATAGAAATAATTATCGGTCCAGGACAGAAAAAGAACACAATTCCTTGGGTTTTCATTTTTCTTTTGGTAGAGTCTACTCCTGTTTGGCTGCTAAGTATATCCGGGATATCAATTACGGTCTGTTGGTTTTAGAATCCTTGGATATATTGTTTTATAAAATGGCGAACTTAGCACTTATTTGGAGATCAACATCGCAATGCATTCACGAGGTCTACATATTTTTACTTTGATAAGCTCTTCTAAGTTGTTATCTCTAACTGGACATTTTAGAAATAAATTTACGAAAGGTTCAGCAAACCTCTACAGTGTAACAATTAAGATTTAACCACTTAGAGGTGCTAATTGGTAAATTAAAGGAAAGAGGGCTACATATTAGAATTTTGTTGGTTTCATACTCAGAGGTACACTTACAAAAAGACACTTTTTTTACAGTTTTATAAAAGTATTTATAGAATTAATTTAAAATATAAATGCTTTTCCCCTAGAAAAAATCCTGTACTGCACAGAAAATATTATTTTTTCTCTTAGGCTTTGAGGGTATCCGTACATGGCAATAAATACCCTTTTTGTGAGAATACGCCAATACGGACAGTGCGATAATACGTACGCATAAATAATACTTGTTTTGTTCCATAATTAGTTTGTTTAAAGCAAAGCAAATATTGATCTTTATTCATATGTTACCTACTCATAAATATTGTTATTTAGCATTATTGATGCTTAAAATGGAAACTAAACCTAAACTAACTACATCTTGTTACTACTGTAGACGATGTTTACTTGATAATACGGGAATATATATATTTCCTAACGCAATTTTTTTAGATATTAACAGTCACGAAATAAATAATTTTTTGCAAGTTGTTTATTTAATAAAAAGTATTTTTCCCCTATTCATGCATACATTTTTTGGGAGACAATAAACTTTTGACGGCTCTTTCCAAAACACTCGGATGGAATTCGAGACATATTTGTTGAAGAAAATACAAGCTTTCAAGACTTTAATTCAAAAATTGTTTCTGTTGGAGTATTTTCATGGTATTTTAGTTTATATCGAGGTTATGAAAGTGGACTTGCAAAACAGCATGGAATGGGATAGCTGATGATGAATAACGTCAAGGTAGCCATAATAAAAAATATCTCATATTCGGTTTATCTCTAAAAAACCTTTGTTTAATTTGGAAGATTATTATATTCTTTAATAGAAGTGTCGGAGAAATCACACACCCATTCATTGAGAACTTTTTAAATGTATACTTGTATAAGTTTAAGACTCAAATTGATGTTACAATACTTTTACTAAGGTAAAATATATATAACAAAGTTGGTTATCGACTTTGAGTACATTACGTATTTTATATGCTTCGTCGGATATCTTATCAATGGGCTGAACTTCCTGCAAGATGTTCCGCTCAAAAATAAAATACCAGTGAATTGTTTTTTTTTATATTATAAGGGGCAAACGAGCAGACGGGTCACCTGATGGTAAGTAACTATCGTCACCCATGGACACCTGCAACTCAAGGAGTAGGACTAGGAGTACGCTCTTTTCTTGAAGGTTTGAAGGTCGTATCGGTCCGGAAATACCGCAGGCGACAATTTGTTCCAGAAATTGGTTGTGCGAGGCAAAAAATTTCTGGAGAACCGCACAGTGTTTGCCAATTATCCAGGTTATGGGGATGAAAGTTTTGTCGCGTTGAACGATGGCGAAACGTTGCGGCCGGTATGAGTCCGAACAATTCCTCGGAGCACTCCCCATGATACATGCGATAGAGAATGCAGAGTGAAGCTACATCTCTACGCAACGCCAAAGGGTCAAGCCGATCTGAAATATCCTGGCAATCGATGATTCGAGTCGCTCTCCTTTGAATGCGGTCAAGAGGGAGAAGCTGGTACTGGGGTGCTCCTGCATAGTTATGAGAACAGTATTCCTTATGCGGCCGAACCTGCGCCTTATAAAGTTGTAGGCGATGGGCCGGGGTGAAATACTGTCTCGATCTATTCAGCACACCAAGCTTCTTCGAGACTAATTTGGCCTTACCCTCCAAGTGGCCGCGGAACTGGACTTCGCTCGATATATCGACACCAAAGATTCCGATGCTGGCTGTGGCAGTCAGGGAAGTGCTTTCAAAGCGAGGTGACACTACAAACAGTATCCTTTTAGCGGTGAACGCGCAAACCTGTGTCTTCGTTGGGTTAAATTGGACTAGATTTAGTTTATTTGGTCTTTCATACGTCTACTCCGAGTGTTATAAAGAGAGATGGATGCACAATATCATTCTGTTCTGATAATGTCAAAGAGCATTTGAAACTCAAACGTTAAAAACTCAGTACAATCAAGTCAGCATCGTAAAAATAAAGGCCCTCTCTAAAAGTAGGTACAGTGTTTTGTAGAAGTCTGAAGATACGGATTACGAATGCAGCTTTAAACTATCAAAAAAGTCTACTTTTCTTTTGAAATAACCACTTTCTGTAAGAAGTTTATATTCTACCGATTGCTCCGAAAGCGTCGTGACTTATCGGCTTTGCGATGCGCGTCGGATATTTGTCATCTATGAGATTAGCTCATCCGACAGTCTCTTATTAAAAGGTCCATTTACTGAATAGATTCAGGTTGAGATAATAAAATGCACGAAATAACATCTTAAAGTTGTGATAGCTTTGATGCGTTCAATTTTTAATAGACTTGAAGGAACCAGAAAGCTTTAATTTTTTATTTAAGGTTTAAATTATTTACCAATTATTATTTTTACACGATATACCTACCTTATTTGTACACTGTGTAACAGAAAGGTGTTGCCATATTTTAGACTCGTATATAATTTGATAATGAAAATTACTCAAATTCAAGGAAAATTCAGATGTTTAACATAGAGAAAACTAGTTGTGGCTGGATTTGCAAAAATAAAATTATGTACCTAGTAAAAAAAGAAAATGAACACGGTGTTTGTTAATGTAGATATCACAGGATATGTGGGGAAATCTCCATTAGAATTGACGTGAAAATTGCCAAGACGTATAAACGTGCTCTTAGACGAAAGACGCATGTTAAAAAAGAAAATTAAAAAAAAAAGGAATCAGAATTCAACTTTTTCGGGCTGACTAAATTTATCTCTTACTAGAGATCGCGTAGTGGTTGAATTTCGACTATGGTTTTTGCTGGCCAGTATAACTTGAGCTGTCATTGTATTGTATTGTATTGTATTGTATTGTATTGTATTGTATAGACTTACATATACAGGACGTTTCATCTCACGTAATTCACGTCAGTTCACGTAATTTTTAAAGTTGTAAGACATATTATTTAAAAATGTTAGCTTTCTGCACTTCTTCTATAAATAAACTGTAAATATTCCAAAATTCACGTTACTGCGTTCGCGAAATTTTCTTAAAAAGAGGTACAAAGAATTCTCTTCACGTATTAATATAATGATACTTTCGGAACCTAATATATGATTACACCTTTTTCTCAATACGTTTGATCAAACGTTTAATCTATGTATTGCTTTCCTTGCAATAGCAATATTTGAGTCTCTTAAAGACACACTTACGTAAACGAGAGCGTCCACTTTGTATGGGTGTTGGTACCAAGCTGTAGAATGTTACAACTTGACCACTATATACATTAGTGTTTCAGATCAACTTAGAACTTTATTTGACTTCGATAGCGAGCGGTGGTACTTTTCCAGTACCTACTGCTTTATATCTTACATCATAGTTACCCGCATAAGGTGACGTATAATTTATTAAATTTAATCGATTACAATACGGTATCAATTTGGCGGATCTCCTTTTGTCTGTGAAACTGAATATGCGTCGCAAAATAAAAACTTAGGTAAATAAACATAAAAGTTTCAACACCCAAAGGAGAAAATAGATAAGGTATTAGATCCCCCAAAATACAATGACTGTGAAAGAAGTTTAAAAAGAAATACAGAGTAGCTGAAGAAGGAGACTCATCGCTCACACTAGGGTTGTCAAGCCAACATTTGTAATTGAAAAGGATGGCAAATCGAACGCTTCGATCGATTTAAGGAAGAATTTCATTTTTAATCTTTGGAGCGTCAACTATCTCAAACTTATTTTCTTTTTTGGACACATTGCGTTGGGCTACAGGTAGTTAAGATGACCCTACAACGAAAACTAAACTATTTTATTTTCACTAATAATATGATATTCCACCTAGTCTGATCTTTTAGTTTGGAATAAAAAGCTCTTGTTGTTCAAATATTTATTACGGGTATTTAAAGAAATCTGTAAATGCCACGTCGGATTCATAAAACGATTCGTAAAAAGTATCTACAATAGTAAACTTGAACTAGTAGATGACGTAAGATAAGGAAAGTATAAAAATATGGACGTCAGTTGGCCTTACTTAGTGTGCAAATGACAGCGGCTTTAAATAAATGCTTTTAAAAGAAAACAAAGATTCTTTAACAAAAACCTCAGCTTCTATTTAACTTTAAATTCCGAAATGATCCTAAGATTTTAAGCCCTACAATGAGATTAGGAAACAAGTCATTTGGCGGAGCTGTTTACCGCAATCGTGACGTGAATGAAACAGAGGGCCCTGGGTTTTGGGTTCTTGTAATTTATCATTGGGCTTGTTCAGTCCCGATTTAGACAAGTCTCCAACTAAAGTGACGTGTTATTTACGTAGGATCTGTCCCAACAACTCGAGAAACTACAGTGTTTATGGTTGTACCACCTGTTTCTGCGCGATAGACGCTCGGAAAATCAGAGTGCCACATTTAATTAGTGTTTATTTTAAACAAGACTTTGAACAAACAACAATCTTTATTATTCAACTGGTTACTATACAACAAAAATATCCATTAACCTATATCTCTATTGAACACCAAACATTTCAGGGTTCAGTTATGGTGAACCCTCAAGTTCAAAAATCATTTAACCGTCTCAGAGTCAGGGGTGGCAAACGATGGCAACTATAGAGGCGTTCAGTTGGTACATATCCCTCTTTATTAAATTAAGAGACTCCCTTTAAAGGAGTGTTCTTGCTAGATATAAACTTAAAGGATAAAAATTTTTGTTTTTTCAAATATACATTTGTAAAATTTTTATATTAGATAAGTTTATACCCAATAAACTGCTTAAAATAAAAACCTAAACTCCTTTTGCCGGAATTTCTAAATGAGTAACTTGTAGAAAATGTTCTGATTAGTCAAAATTACTATGTTAGCAAAGGATAGAATAACAATCAACAGAAATAAAATGAATAAAAGAATCGTTTAACAACTTCCAAGTTAAATGTTATACAAAAGTTTTTACAATCCACAAAGCAATGCATCCGAACAATTTCAAAATTATTTCTCTGTTATCCGACTTCTGGCAGCAGAGTTTATTTTCACCTGTTTCTCAACGGTAATTCCTTTTTAGTGTCTAGTAGGCTTAGTACGAAATCTTATTTGGAACGTTTCAAAGATATTGCGTATACTTAAATAGAAAATCTCCGGAATAAGAAATACGAAAATATAGGTACGTTACCTTTTGTTACTTTATGAAAAAAAAAACTCGTTATAGGGATACATTGAAATACCTAGTACAATAAAAATCTACTATTACTGCACATATTAGCGACACTCATTTTCTGTTATTAAAGCATTTTACCCCACATTGGGCGTTCGAATGATAGTACGTTCGGTAGCATTGGGTTATATTTGTTTTCACCACATTTACTATAATAATTTTAGAAGAGATTT
The DNA here is from genome assembly GCA_963859945.1 of Euplagia quadripunctaria. Taxonomy (NCBI): domain Eukaryota; kingdom Metazoa; phylum Arthropoda; class Insecta; order Lepidoptera; family Erebidae; genus Euplagia; species Euplagia quadripunctaria. The sequence goes on along the minus strand of OY982560.1, from coordinate 14,845,280 downwards.
ACTTTTAAAATCACTATTTATGAATACATGCATAAATGCAAAAGTGTGCAACACACACTATCTCTTTTCTTGTGACCAATTTCAAATATAGAAAAATACCTCCTTCTTTTGTTATTATTATTGTAAACTTCACCAATTTCTCGGTACTCGTTTAACCGATATGTTAAATGAAATAACATAAGCCGATCTTACAAAAACGATTTGGCATGTTTAAATACAAAATTATTGGGTTTAATGTCAGTCTGCAGTATCAGTAAGCGTTAGTATAATTTACACCTGTTCTTACATAGTATACGTTACTAAGACTCTAAGTTCACTTTTATAAATAAGGTACATTTTCCTAGTGTTGTGAGTCCTAACGGATGGGTATATAATTATAATTAAGTGTCTCTGACTGTGCCAAATAAAATTTTCTTTCTTTCTTTCTTTCTTTCTAAGAGCAAAGACAAGTGCCTTAGTCCTTGTATTTTTTCAATGACAAAAGAAAATGGGAGGACAGGGCATACTTATCAAAGAATAGTGTAATACCTATTACCTTGAGAGTATAAGACAAGGCTTAAGTCGTTTATTTAGTTTGTAGTGATACAAGTATTATTTGTTAAAGATATCCCATTTTTATAAAATAAAATTTGTGTAGGTAACTTGACAATTCTTTTTTATTAAATGTATCAGTTGCCTGTGGATTAAAGGGATGTTCTCGGATTACAATGCTACTAATTTTATAAATGTGAGAGTTTGTGAGGATGTATGGACGTTTGTTACTCTTGGTATGTAGATAGCTGGAGACCTAGATTAACACATAGGCTTTTTATCCCGATATTACCACGGGATCGGGACTTACGCGGGTGAAACCGCGGGGCGCAGCTAGTACTTAATACATCTCACTCTATATTACTATTGAGATCGGTCATGAGTCGTACCTACTATAAAGTCGGTTATCTTTATCCATAAAAATATTTAGTTTGTATTAAGGATTATAATCAATTTGGCGTTCACATCGTGAAAGCAATGCATAAAACTAAAATAAAGGAAATACTACAACGTCATTTCACCAATAACTAAGTTTATAGACAATTTCAACCTCTCCTCTACTTTTTCTAACTTTAGTATAAAAACTTCGAGAATAAATCTTAAAAGCACTTCACTACGGTGACAACAGAATGCAGTTTAAAACGTATCTATATGCTAAATATTCGCGTTCTACTGCAACAAACCTTACCGTCTAACTAAAAACAAAGAAAGACAATATTAGATTTTTAGGTCTCGCCTTAAACGAACATAAGTAAACTGGATTTGTTTTTGCTCTGTGACATGTAAGAAGCGTATCCCTAGAGAGATAGAAAGCCGTTTGAAACCACGGCTGTAGAGAGACGTATTTGAGTTGACAGATAATTACCTTGTTGCGTGTCAAGTCTAATAAGTCTCTTCCAATCAACTATTAACGAACGGTAACAAAAAAGAGATTGCCGCTACGTTGTCGCTTACTTCTGTCAACTATGGTACTATGTGTTATTTTATGGTCTGTTTATTAATTTACTAATATGAATTGATGAAGAGAAAAACAAAATTATACATAATTAAAACTAAAGACAATAAAACCAAACATTCTAATTAATAATTACACTAAGGACTATTAACATGCATGCGTCAAAGAACTCCTCCCCATCATCGCCTACTGGTAGCGTTAGAAGGCTGGCAGTATTGCCACGTTGAATGGCAATGCTGATTCTCTGTGCAAGAAAAAACCCCACCTTCTGGTCACAAGAAGTCTCGATCAGTCGCTTGGCTAGTTCCTTGTAAACGGACTCCCAAACGGCTCAAAAGCATAATAATAATTGCTGATTAATAATAATAATAATATTTATTATTAATGATAATAATATGAAATAATCTAGTCTTTAATACAAAAATATGACTATCTTGTTATTCAACATAAACTCAAAAACGTTATGCTAAATTGCAACCCGCCCCGGCTTCGCACGGGGACAAATTATACACTTAAACCTTCCTCATGAATCACTTTGTCTATTAGTGAAAACTGCATGAAAATCTTTCAGTAGTTTTTCAGTTTCTCGCGAACAGACACACAGACAGATAGACAGACGCGGCGGGGGACTTTGTTTTATAATATGTAGTGATAAATTTACTCAACGTGAAACGGATTTAAAATAAATTTTGATTTATAATAAACCATAATGCCCCACGGAAGTTGCGATTAATAAAGCTAAAGCATACAGTGGCGATAGTTTCAGAACAATGAACGTTTGTATCACGTCATCGGGGTGTAGCGTCGAGAGCCATTGTGCGACGGTTGAACTGTACGCTCCCGTGAAGATTGCTCTACATGTCTCGGTATTTGTTCGGAAATGACCGACGCAACTTTGGCTAGTTAGTTAGCTAGCCCTGCAGCCTCCAGCATTTCGATTGAACTGAAATTGCTCACTAATTATTTAGTAGTAGTAGTTAGTCACTTATTTCAGCAGTTTTAGTTCTCAAGGCTTTCTGTTGATTATTTCCTGAATTATAGGTAATATGTCGAAAGATAAAAGTATTTTAAACAGGTACTTAAGTAATAATTATGTAAACAAAAATTAAATGCTGGTTATTGATAAACTCATCTTTGAGAAATGCTGTACCGATCCGAGATTTTTTTTAAAATGTTTGTAGACCCAATACGGTTTTACGTAATAAAATCGGGAAATCCTTTTTTCGCTTATTTAATTTGATTAAAACATTTCCAAGCTTTTCACTAATTCACAAAACGACCACAAATCAATTTATTGAATTTTGTACAGCACAACGTGCGTTGGGTCATCTAGTTTGAAATATTGTATGTTACAAATGAACATTTCTATATTAACTTTTGTACATTTCCACCTCTATCTTACTGTGAGCCAGTACTGGAGAAGAATGTTTCGAAATGTTGTATTTCTTCACAGGAGTGGGGTCACCAAAGCTCCATGGTGGATGCGAGAAGCGCGAGTGACGCTGAGTTTGTAGTCGTTGGTCAACGCTTACCTTACCTAACTGTAAAAGGAACGTTTGTTATATACATAATATGTTGTGAAAAAAGGTGTCCTTTACGTCAGTGGCGTAAAACCTTGTCAATGAAATATCGTAAATGTTGTGCTTAGTCACAATCTCTGAAAAACTCGTGGTTCGTCATATATTTCCTGAGATAAGCCTCTCAGTACGTCCGAATTTGGGGCCACTTTCTTACATGAACGGCGTCCCTTTTTTATTATATTTTTTTGAGTTATACCTATCTTGTGTCATCAACAATACTCGTTTGTGATTTATTGGAGTACGGCAAAGGTGAAAATGTGAAAATATGTTATATATAGCACATTATTCTAACCGTAATAAAATGACGTAGAAACTGAGTTGACGTTTCTAACAACATCATATACACATTTTTTTCGTAACGATAAATGTAAATTAGGTGACTGAGATATGACGCTTGGGGATTCTTTCATTTGCACGATATTTTTAGCGATGGCTTTAGCAAAATGTGATACCAACGATGAACGATTGAAAATGAAATACAACATAATAGCCTTGATTTACCGAGACAATATAACTGTCGTGTACAATAAAGCCAACAATGAAACGGAATGCAACAAGTGGTACCAGCAACAGTCGGTTCAAAACGAGCAAATATTGACGTCGGCGCTCTATGAACGCACCGGAACTTTGCAGTAGATGTCATATATGTCCCCTTCCTTGTGCGAAATGAAAGTTATCTGATCCGCAATTTTGAACGGATCGAGTTACAATTACTTTTATACTTACAGGCCTATTTTCCCGCAGAAACAATGCCCTCGAGCCGAACCGATGTAAATTTGATTAGACTAATAGTGTACCTACTATTAAGGGATTTCTGAATCAATAGTTGTCCGTGAAGTAAAATATAATCTAGGCACCGCCACGGGAATACAGAAAAGAAGATATTATTTGGGATTTCTAAACCTTGCACTAATATAAATAAAATGGCTTAGATATTTTATTTTTATTCCTTTACTACTGAGAGCAATATATATGTAACAAGGTTGTAGACACTGGATAGAGACGCGTATAAAAACTTACTGTCTAAATATCAGAATTGAATTTTAATTGCAATGGTGATTGCTATTTTTTAGTATCTTCTACCTAAATTTAACTACAGATTTAATATACTTATACTATATTTATTTCCAAAAAGCGAAACATTTTGATGTGGTTTTGAGTACAAATATAATGTTAGTTACAAAGTGATCATGTATATATGAAGTTAATGTATGGTGCAAATACATTGTTTGGTATTTCAAAGTAATCGTGTCTGCTCAACCAATTGTTGTGCCGAAGCAAAAAATCTTAAATAGAATAGAAACCATAACATAATACTGAGTAATAGATTGGGAAAGAATATAATGGGAAATATAAGCCTTTGTTACAGATTCTATTCAGGAAGGTAACAAAAGAATAATATAGGTAAACAAAGATAAATAAATATTAAACATCGATACAAATGTTAATATGAAATAGTAATCAATAATGTAGTTATTACATAAATATTATTATTTTACTTGCCTATTGTAATACTTATTAGACAATTTTATATAAGGCACAGTATTTTAAACATTATCTACACTAAGAACAGTGCTGAAGAGTATGTATTTGTTTGTATATTTGAAAAAATCTTTTTGCATTTGGTAACCCTGTTCTTGAAGAAAGTCATATGTTATTTAACATCTCGCTACGATCTTTAGGAGTAGAGTAGAGGCCATAAACGCTAGTGAAACTTTGTCGGAACTTTTATTCATAAATATTGGCTACAAATACTGTTCTTCTCAAAACCAAAAAGTAAACAGGAAGCATAGAATAATATTTAAATAAATAAAGATCACAATGATCAAAATATAAAAACTTACCATGTTTTCTTTAGAAGAGTAAGAACAAAATGAGGAATGAATCTGAAATAAGAAAAAAGACTGCGTAAGTATATAGAACAAACACCAGATATTGTTTTGTGTACGTGACCCAAATATTAGTAGAAATATATGTATTTATTTAAGCAACTACGCAGGTAGGCCTCTGCCCAAATTAATGGTGTACATGCAATGAAATAGAATGACTATGGAATTAAATTTACTAATTAATTAATTCGAATGTTTTCAGGTATGACTGCAATTGGACCGCGGCACGCGGCAGTAATATAATATTGGATATCATGTAGATGAATGGAGAGGAATAGATAGACATGACCCAGTTTAAGCACTCAGGTATACGCTCTATTTAATTTTTTTATAGTATTGTAAAATGTGAAACGGCAGTGTTGTGAGAGACAGATGAACATTATTAGTTTACAGCGTAGATGCTTAGTTTATTACTTCATAAGCATAGAAACAAACGTTGCATAATGAGTCGTTCTTTGCATAATGTTGGTCAATCTATTTCGTATGGGATATTCGTATGGAGTTATTCTAAGCGTAAAATTTAAACGATTTTATTTCGTGACATTTCACTGCCCTTTTTGTCTAAACTAAGGTAAACTGAATTTATGGATTTGCTGATTTTATATTTGTTTTAAACGAGACTCTAAGTGGTTCTAAAAATTAAATTGTGCAACTAATTCATTGCTTAACAGTATTCTATTTTAGTCAATAGTAGGATGTCAATATTTTCTATTAATAGCATGCCACAGATACAGATGTCTTTCGTTAAGTTATATTTTTCTCAATATTATCATCGTACTTACCTAATGTAATGACGACGAATCTCGTAAATCTTTTGTATAGACAACTCGATATTATTATAATTACGTCAAATTCCACTTATCATAAAATGATACTTGCCAGCGATCCATTAAGTGTAATAATAAAATCTTACTTAGATTATATTAAAGAGAAATATCAATGTCCATATTAACAATAAAATCCGTATGCCTATTTTTTTTATTACGCTTACACAACTAACTCATTGAGTCTATTGCTATTATATATCATTTGTTCAATTTTTATTAGGTATAAAGATTTGTAAGAAACAGTTTTTGAAGAGTTTTGTGGAAATTTCTACTGCCATGGAAAATGGCTTCAAAAATAAGTACGTTTATACTTGTAAAATGTGGAACAAGATAACACTTATATAAAATACTAGCTTTATTGATACATTTAAAATAGAGCTACAAGCTACAATAGAATTTCGCGATTTTGGCTCGGAATGGAGCCACTTCACTGGTTTTTTTTTTTTGCTGATGAGTAGAGTAGATGAGAATGTGCTTAAGCAGTAAATGCTTAAATGCCGTTGGTCCAGTGGTTACTGATCCTGACTGCTTGCTAAGCCAGAGGTCGTGGGTTCGATTCCCACCCAGGACAAATAATTGTGTGATGAACATGATCATTTGTTCTGTGTCTGGGTGTAATTTATCCTACTAATATTTTAAACGTGAAAGTTTGTGAGGATGTCTCGATGTTTGTTACTCTTTAATGCAAAAAACTACTGAACCGATTGCGATGAAATTTGGTATGTAGATAGATAGCTGGAGACCTGGACGGCACCGGGACTTACGCGGATGAAACAGCGGGGCGCAGCTAGCCTATAAAATGGATGTATTTAGAAATATATGAGTATGTTTACCAACAGTCTGGTTACCATAGTGCAAGCTCTGCCTACTTTGGGAACAGACGGCCGTGTGTGAGATGTGTGAAGTTATTATTATTATAAGGCAACCAGAGAGTGTTTATTTGCCAAATTAGTTGTATAACGAAAAGATAAATACGGTAAGCATTTCTTTCGGCAGTTTAAACAACGGTAATGCGTGTCATCGAACTAAAACTTTTCAACTGGCTAACCTTGTAAACCTCAAAGATGTTGTGACGTGTTTTTTTAGGGTTTTTTAGGGTGCAAACAAGCAGACGGATCACCTAACGGTAAATGACTACCGCCGCCCATGGGCACCTGCAACTGCAACCTGTAAGGTAGGAGTAGGGGAAGGGTGGAAGAGGGAGAGAGAAGGGGGAGGGAAGGGTTAGGGCCTCCGGTAACCTTACTCACTCGGTGAAAAGCGATGAAATCATTGCTTCACTGCCGGTTTTCTATTTCTACGTGCCGAAGCATGACTCTCCCACGATCAAAATTTTATTGTATTCTAAATGTATTTTTATAATCTATGTGCATACAAGTATGACGTCAAAATATGAACGTGGGATGTCGTATGGATTGATTGACTATCGTAGTTTCGATTGATCAAGTGATCAGCTTATGTTGCTTACGCATAATACGAGCGGAGTCCCAAGTTTATTGTAATAAAGCGAAAGTTTTTGTAAAATAAATATAAACGAACTGTGGGACGCAACCTGCGTTGACACCCTCGCGCCATCACATCTTCCAAGTACAGCTGATTGTGCTGGCGCTGCTGCTGCATCAGCAGAAAGCCTCAAACGGCGTAAATACAATAATTTAGTTGGTAACTATGTTTTTGAGCCGTTTGGGGTCGAGACGCTTGGGTCATGGGGTCCGAGTGCTCGTTCCGTTTATAAAGAATTAGCTAAGCGACTGATCGACACTTCTCGTGACCAGAAGGCGGGCCTTTTTCTTGCACAGAGAATTAGCATTGCCATTCAACGTGGCAATGCTGCCAGCCTTCTGGGAACACTGCCAGTAGGCGACGATGTGGAGGAATTTTATGACGCATGCATGTAAATAGCCCATATACATCTTTTTATTAGTTTTAATGTTTAAGTTGTATATAGAATTAATCTTTTTAACTTTTGTGAGACATATAATTAATTAAATAAAATATAAAAAAATATCACAATATTGAAGGAATCTTTTAAAATATGTTCTAAAACTATCTTACATGTCTTTAAGCGTAAATATATCTTTAGCGATAAATGTTAGAGGGAATATTGCTACCAGTAGACTATTTCCAAAGGCATAACTCCGTAAATAGCACCTTTGTCATGAGACATGAAAACGGGAATAGTTTGATAAACTTATTTGTCGCGTGAGTCACATGACTCTATTATTATATACGAAATTATTTATGACTATTGGATACACAGCTGCTAAGATGAGTTATTTATCTCTCGGTCACGAATTTCTCTAAGTTTAGTAATAAACCATTAGATAGTAAATAACAGGTAAGTAACAAAGACAAGGCTTTGGAAGAAAGAAATGTAAGAGTAATTTCATTAACAATGTCATAAAAGCATGACTGAAGTTTTTAGCAACTCCTAACCGATTCCTAACCAGTTTTCAACATACCTTAACTGCCTATAGGCCAGGTTAGACAAATTTAAATTAATCTAATCCAAAATATTACTTACGACACGATATCAAGTTTTGATTTATAATTCGAATTATGTATCTATCCTTCTTCCGCGCTACGCGGCACAACGCGCGTGCCTATTAGATAGATAAGTAGATAGAACATTCTTAATTGTACACCACATTTTTGACAATAATGAAACAATTGGTAAAAGGCGGTAAGCACAATGAGCGGTTTTATCACTATAACCCATTATTACTCCTTATGTAGCCACATAGGGAACAACATCTACGATAGCAGAGCTTATAAAGACATATTTATGTCATCCAAAATACAATTTCCTGTTTACCGATTTTTTACCAAATCTGTTCAGTTGTTAGAATATGACGGAAAAATAAACGTCCAAGCGATTTTACAAACTTACATTCCTAACAAATACATATCTTGACTCTTGACAAACTTTCATATATAAATATATTATGACACGACATGTCATTGACAAATGTACCTATGTGTCACATTCATGTTACAATGGAAAACAAGTTAAATAGAAACCCAATGGATGAGTTCCACGATAAATTTAATATTTAAGAGGGACATTTATACGTCCTTGGATCGACACTATTATAAGTATATAGGTAGTTGCTTTTTACTATTACATATGAATGATATGTCTTATATTTCATAAGAGTTTACAGCAACTTGCTTCTTAATAAAATTTGTATGTACTGTTACTGATGTCGACATGTAAAAAGGCTCGCGATGAGTTTTAATTACTTGTATCTTGCTGGCAATAGGAAGACCTATTTTACTGCAGACCTAACATTAAATGTACTTGTAACTGATGATATTCAGAGCAGTTCTAATGTAACCTAAATGAATCAACTTAGGCACAATCGTTTATTATGGGTGAGTAGCAGCAGAGAGTAGTTAGGGTGCGGCTTCAGCGTATTAGGTTGTCGGTTCATCTGGCTGGTCAATTTTTGAAAACCCCGCCCGAACGCTCCCCGGACGCCCTCCAAACTAGGACAAATCCGGGGAAACCCGGACGGATGGCAGCCCTAGTTTAGATACGTTATAGACAAACCACAGCTATGTCAGTATATAAAACATACATCCCTAATTATGCACTTACAATTAAGCAACTAAGATAAATAATGCGTAATTGTAAAGTAATTGGGTTAGCGGCTTTAAACGCTGGTAGTTATAACCAACGTTACATTCACAACAACCTGAAATCTATCCCAATTTACGATATATATCATAAAGAAAAATAAAATTACTTTCTTCGTTTTACGTACATACCTACATGTAGCCTGAATCGCGGTATATTGGTATCATCATAAAGAAATCAAAAATATTTTGTATCATTTCTAATAAAAAAAGATACAGTTAGAAAGCTTACATAACATAAAAAGGTTGAACGTGTTCTAACAAGTAAGACGTTGTAACATCTGTAAAAATGTTGTTTTAATATGTAAGACTTTCATATGAGGTATATTTTTATACGAAATGAGACCAACTACGACGAAAGGCACAATGTTTTTGGCAGTTCTAACTACTTTAAATCTAAAGGAGTAGTTATAAAATCACTGCGTATTATAAAACAAAGTCCCCCACCGCGTCTATATGTCAATAAACTGTGTGATAAACTCAAAAACTACTGAACGGATTTTCATGGGTTTTCACCATTAGATAGAGCGATTCATGAGAGAGGTTTAGACATTTAGGTATTTAATTTGTTAAGGTTTTGTGTAAATTGGTTGAAATATGATAATGATTCTTGAAGACGTCTCTGCTACCCGTGCGAAGCCGGAGCGGGTTGCTAGTATAATATGATATATAGTAGGGTCCTCACAGTTAGAAAGGGCTTCTCCTGCCATGCAGATAAACGGGTCGTAAGAGTTGGTGACGCAAATCATACCGCTTGTGCTGGTTTTCCCTAGTTGAGAAATAGTAGACTAGGGGGCACTTTGCAGAATATCTGTGTCTGTTTTATAACAAAGTCCCGCATCTCATCTCCTAAACACCAAAGACACATAAGTACCTAGATTCCCGTTTCGAATGGATTAAGTTACTGGTATATTTATGCATTATATTTATTTCCCTTAAAGATACAAGATATGTTTACAATCTCCTTAACTACTTTTCTTGTGAATTGAAATAGCCATTGTGAAAAGATTTATTATAGTTAAGTTTAAGAAAGATGTTAAAAAAGGGTATTTTTAGGGTTCTGTTCCTCAAAAGGAACCATCACGACCAGTGATCACTTCGTTGGCCATCTGTCTGTTCCTTTTTCTCAGTAACCTGTGGAGGCATTAAGTTGAAATTACCGTTAAACACTTATGTCTGCAGTCCCTTGAACCTGTAAAAAAAATCAAGCTTCTAAGTCAACGCAATCAGAAGGTACGGCAATTTAAGCCTTAGATTTTAACAAATTTGAACAATTTTCAGGTAAATCAAAACCGTATAGCGTACTTCCCATTGATCTGGAATCATAAAATTTGGTAAGAAGCAAGGTCTCACAGCACAAGTTAAGAAAAAAAATTGTTAATTTGTTGTTATGTTATATCACATAAAAAATATTTTTTTTGTGATTACAAGCTTGTATTTTGCGGTTGGAAAGTTGACTGTCGTATACCGATATAAGGGAGAATATTTTTAGAACTGCAAAGTTAAGTTTGTCTTTCAGAAAAATCTGGCAAAAATCTTTGTGGATTAATTCCCGAGATGGACGTACTATCTACATACAAGTTTATTTGCTTACGAAACCCTTGGTGCACGTGTCAGACTCGCACTTGTCCCGTTTTTCGACTAGACTAAATTGTTGCAAAGGTCAGATGATAGTCACTCTTAGCAAACTAAAATTCATTTTTGAGTTACCCTTAACACATCAAATATATTTTGTAATTGTTACTCAACATAACGGTATTAAGGAGCCACGCAAGAGAATGCACTGAACGACAAGTGCCGACGTGGGGCGTCCGGCCGAAATCTGATTACTACAACAATGCATTGTGTTCGGGTGATCGATCTCCTCGAACATCCGCACTTGAACACTAATTGAGTTGTCGAATTACACGCCTTGTTATTTACAGTAATCAAATTATAAGTTAAAAATTGAGTTCCTCTATTAGCTTGTAACGTCAATAACTTCAAAGCGATCTTTCATATATTTTCCGTAATAAGAATTTCTGTTTGTAATAAGTAAACCAAGATATGTCCTGATACATGTGATGATGATTACATCTTTTTGTTTAATATCCTGCGGTCCTTTTTTTTTTTCACGAAATAGAGTTCGCATTTATACCTGAATCTCGTTTACATGTACCTACAGTGTAAATAAATAATTAAAGAAAAGTATCTTACTCATGACGGGAATATTGTAGTCATGTACCTACACGTGTCTTTAAGTTTTTTCCCGCTTTGAGATACGAGAAAAATGTGATGTAAATCTGGTTGCACTGGTGGTTATGGAGTGCTACATTTCTAATCGGTGAGATCACTGGAGCAAAATGGCGAACGTGGTTTATCCTTTATCCTTGTAGAGAAGTTCCTTAGGCAATCTCCGTACAGGGCAATCCCTGACGACGGCATTGTTATCAAGAAACGTCTCGTAGACACGTAAAAGACCATTCGCTCACACTTTAAAACCGGAACAGTCATGCAGAACGGTTGCATGCATGCGGAACGGTTTTCCCTCAAGGCTTCAAAATATTTTATTATGTATTTTTATTATAACATATATATATTTTTTAAATATATTTCTTCAAAATATTTTATTTTATATTTTTATTATTTATACCCGATAAAAACCTTTTTTGTAGAATCGGCGATCCGCAAATTTCAATGTCACGTTTGGTGCTACAAATGGCAGCATTTTTTCTGTAATCTTCTCTATTAGGTACTTCCGCAATGGGGAGCTACAATTTCAGCGGATATTACGATGTGCCCTACTTCTCGTGTTTGTAAACTTACATAAAATATTTAGCTGAAAGCCCGGAGGGCTAGCCTAAGTTTCAAGTTTTCAAACAATGATTGGTTTATTTTGTTATTCATCACGCGGAAGAAGAAAAGAAATAATTACCTATTGAATGATACAAAGTTATATTGTACGAGTATATGTAAATGTTTACAAACCCGTCTTTGAAGTTTCCTTAGGTAAGGTAAAACTTTTAAACAGTGAAATTGACTTCCTTGATAAAACTTGTTGCGTTCAAAAACTGTTGAAAAAAAAGTTTGTAATTATTCAATAAAATGAGGTTAATAACTATTTAATACAAGTTTATACGTTAACAGTTTATAGGTTTATAGGTTAACTTTTATTAAACAAGCAATACCACCAGATATTTGCTAACGTAATTCTTAGGCCTCCCAACCTTATATCTAAACGTTTATTGTAGCTAGCCTTCATTACTCGTAACTTGGAAACAATTGAAACAAAACAAAAAACAATCATTTATTGGTTGAAATTCGACAGTAACTCTTTTGAGTTTCTTTTGTTGAAGAGCTATAGTTGTTATTATCATTTCAGCAAACTTGTGTCCACTGCTAAAAATAACCTCCTAAGACCTACCTAAACTATTTATGAAACGTGGAGTAGTCACATGACTGATTTTTTGAACAATCAATTTAGCCTTTTAAAATTTAGAAAAAGTCAACCTCAACCTTGTGCACATGCGATTTGTTTTTTAAATCTCGATCTATATATATTTTTTAAATATTTCAATCTATGATGATAGGCTATGTGTCTAAAGGCAATAATGTGTAGATAGACTATAGAAAGATTAGATGTCACATTTTGCATAGGTTGACTACTATCTAACCTCGGTACTCTAGCGAAGCTCTACTCTAAGAAGCGGCGGTAGCGTAATGGCTAAGGCGTCGGACTTGCGGTCTAGTGGTTGTAGCATTTAGCTTAGCTGGAGGGGTTAACAAGAATACTAGTAATGTGTGACCCACGTTACTAGTAACCTTTTAAAAAAAAAAAATTATGGTAGACAAAAATATTATTTTAAAACTTTGTGCACAAAATCAGTCAGTATTTGCCTAAGGGCAATGCAGATGTTAAATACAGCCTTTAGTATAGTTTTAAGTTAAATGACTTTCTTAAGTTAAACATGAATCTTAAAACGTTTCTGAAATATCCTAGCGCATTTTCATATTTTTAAAATGTCATTCGGTGTCATAGACTATAAAATAGTCTCATTAGTATCTGAGACAATAAAACGAGAAAGGGAATATACTATTGAATTCTAGATGTAGCACATTCTAAATAATATATTCCCTTCTGCATCTGAACAGATTACTTGACACGCATTTTCCGCTTCAACAAGGATGTTTCGTGAATGATGATCCAATATAACTTTCAAATTAAAGGCTAGAACATTTGCATTCGAACAATCGTAACTTCATGTGCCCAACAAACTATATTCAAGTAATTATAATACTCATAGAGTTCAATCAAATACTTTTCCTAAGCAACTGAGAAATGCAATTTTGAACTACGTGCTTAGAATATTTGTTAATAATTTATCATATTTATTAATAATTGGCTTAGGTAGTAACTTAGAATGATAGAAATTTCAATGCCTGTTTTAGAAACGTGGCCTAATTATGCGATTTGCTTTTTCAATTCAAATTAGTAGCATGTTTTATTTATTGCAGGAAGTATAATGTATACTTCCAACTGTAATTATTTCTGAAATTTTATAAATGTTTTATAATTACTTTTAAATAGGTACCACATAAATTCTCATGTACACGTGATAAAATGTAACTTTCCTATCGCGCAGTTGGGTAACAAAATTTTTGATGTCATGAAACTCAGTAAGTGCTGCTTTTTATTTTTTGGTAGTGGTGTTTTATAGTTTGTAAAACTTTCGTTTCGTTTCTTTGAAAGGTGATTTCTTTTTTTTTTGACCTCGTTTTTAGACCTCTCAATAAACCGCCAGTATTTCAAAAAGAAAAGACACAAGCAAACTCTGGAAACTTATCAATAATAGTTTTTTTCCCCATGTGAAATCTATTTACATAAAAATGAATCCCTATTTCCTTTGGTCATGGCATCACGCGTGAACGACTGGACCGATTTCGGTAATTCTTTTTTTGTTGTGTTTGTTATTGTCAGGAGAAAGTTCTTATGAAAGAAAAAATTAGGAAAGTAGCGCGGAAAATTGTAAAATTTAAGAAAACACTTAACTAACCCGCGTAGGGTGAAACTGCTGGGCGCAGCTAGTAATATAATAGAAATAGGAAAATATTATTCACTCAACCGAGACAAACAAGTACGCGGCATGTCCAACTACAATGGCGGCAGAAGAAGTTCAAGGTCGGTTCAAGGTACTCATCATAAATTAAAGTATAGAAAAACTAAAAGTACGGTTTAAGTTTTAATACTATTCCACTATCTACTTCCTGGCTCCATCATCAGACCATCGTTACGAAGCCGAATCTGTTGGTCTTGTTAAAACAAATTATATGATCCCAAACTCGAAGGGTTTACTGAAGAGTTACGGTAATGGTTTCTGTTCTATGCAGTTTTAGGCACTGTTTTACAGACAATGTTTGAATTTCTTTAAAACAACGGTCACCTAATTCTCTGTATAATATATATGTGTTTATGAAAAAAATTGTATCTAAGTATATTTATCTGTGTTCTAAAACCTATGCTGTATGTATGTTAAAAAAATTGGTACTGGTACAGGAGCTATGTAACTTTAGTTCATAGTAGAACGCGTATTGTGTTGTGGCACAGCAACATCTTATTATATTAAAGATAGTAACTATAATAGATAACAAAACAGTTCGCTTTTTAAAATATTAAGACCAGTTATACCGGTAACTCACGCTATTGGTCGGCCTGACATTGCTAGGGAGGTAAAAAGGCTAGGCATGCATTACAAGTTGATAACGATGACTTGAGTGCTAGTGAGTTTAATAGTTTATAGCAATATTGGTGAGATTGTTGCTAACAATTGTTTTCTCTATATAATAAATATTATATGCACTAATGCATAGTGGGATACCTGACAATGTGGTGGAACTAATTGCATTACAAGATGGTTAATAATACAACAATGTTTGTGTTGGGGACGTGTCTAGCCTCGGATATGGAGGCGTTATTGAGAGTACGTGATAGTTTAACAAAATGGACTCTGGGGATTATATCTGTAGCAGCTTCAATTACATCGGCTATTATTGTCAATTGTATTAGATTTGTGTCCTTTCACAACTGATAATTTATTTATTATGACACTGTACATGGACTTAGTTGAACAATTGGAAAAATCGATTTCTATTTTATTTGTTTATATGGAGCGGCCATGTTTGTATAATGATTATTTTATAACTTATGTCTCTTTAACTGCCTGTCTACTTATTTACATAATGTAATAATAATTGGGAGAAGCACCTAAATGGGAATAATTTAAATAAGTTTATAAGTAACCAACTGCAAATAAATCAATAACGGCTTAACAGAATGTTAGAATGTCTTCAACAAAAACAGATCAAATTGAGAACCACTTCGCCTTTTGAAGTCAATTTTTAAGTATTCAATTTTTATTTCTCGCTTTTGAGAGGACTGGTTTGTAATATTTATCTATATAAAATACTGCTTATGACCTTTTACAAAATATTGCTTTGCAGGGACGTTAATTTTGAAGGTGTTCTAATGGTACTTCAGCATCACTTTCAGCATATGTATTATTTGTTACAAGCACAATTTGCAACAACATTAAGTAAACGAATCGCAACCCGTGAAATAATTATTATTGAGCCGGTGGCTATCTGTGGTCTTCATCATCATTTCCCCTGGACTAAATGGTCCACAAGCAAATGCAATAGTTACCATAAAAATACCCAAATCTTTATAGGTGTGTGGTATAATATTTATTTGATGAGTTTCCTCGATTTTTTTATAATCCCAATATCATATCTTGGCCTGATGACAATGGGACCAACTAGAAAGTATACCCTTTCAAACAAAAAAAATATAATTTTCCAAACCGGTAAAGCCATCATCGAATAATCGGATAATATACATAAAGAAGAAAAAAAAAGATTCAGACGAACTGAAAATAAGACTGAGGCATAGATTCAATCAAACCCTTGTGAACCATCTCCTTCCTTTCGTCCACGTTCATCATCTTATAGACAATTATAACACGATTGACTACGGTTATATTAAATTATTATTGAATAGTCCAAGTCCAGAAATAAAAGTTATATACAAGTGAAAAATAGATTAGTTACAATTATGACGGTTGTTATTATTTTTTGATTTCTAGACTAAACGTTTATAGTTATTGATTTGACGATAGAAAAGTATGATGTCACAGGTTGTTATTTCATACAAGTTTCTACAGAACGTACTGTTATAAATAGTAAAGAGTAGAAAGAGTAAACTGTCTCCGTGTGCATGGGCCACACGGAGACAGTTTTTCGTCTCCGCTATTAATCTTAATTGTAACGTTTTTAATATTTTTATAATTTGCATGTTTTCCAAATACTTCTCATCCCTTCTACAACAACTTTAACTAGCTTCAGAACGCCATCCTTCTCTAACCCCTTAATTAATTAGTTAAGTTCAATATAGAGATAAGTATACATGTATAGTTTGAATAAGACGGTTATTTCACGAGCAATTTCAGAAACTGCACATTTTTGCCGATTACGTGCATGATTGTAAGTATATTTAAAATTGAATGGCTATTATTTACACATCTGTAAGTGTGAAAGTACGCGTAATGTATAAAGGCTTGTGAGAAAACCTCCTCTTATCGTGGATATTAATGGCTCCATTGTAAAATGTTTGAGGACTGATAACGGTGCTGATTTTATTGTTTACGCCACCAGACTAAAATTTCTCTAAAATTCTTATATTTTAGTTACGAGATTTAGCATATGCTATTCTGTTGTATCGTCGAATATTTTTAGGTTTTTCAAATGCCTATAAATGTTTGTTTACGCATATAAACAGTGTTGTATTTCTCGCTCATAGAGAGCTGAGTACATAGTATGTTACTGAGTTCTCTTACCAGGTAACCTACCATATAGAGATATGGCCTTTTTTTGTTGAAACAATGAGTCTGTGCAAGTCAAGCTTACATATTCAAAATAACTTTAGACAGTGTTTAATTTACAAACTAAGCTCCGGACGTATCTACCCTGCAAACCGTCAAAATAGAAAAGCAAGTAGCCCGCAAAGATCCTGTAAGCCCCGTTTCGCTATCCGGAATCTTTATGTAGTTTACTACGCGAACGTGTGAGCCGAAGGTGGAATCTCAGCGGGGCTGTGGAAGACGATAACCAAGTGAGTCTGCATTATTTTGAATTGCCCAAATGGAGTTAAAGAACATAACTTTCTTTCGGATTCCTTTGTCTCAGTGGAGCATGTGCCACCATTGCAGCCTTGAGGTACCCGCTACATTTAGTTCACGAGAACCCTCTGTCATCACAAATAAATTGGAATTGTCCCTTATATTTTCCAAGCGCATTCTTTCCTGATAGTTTTTAAAATATTATATTTTTAATTTGAGATAAGACTGTCATGATGAAAAAGCAATGCTAAACACCAAAATTACATTCGTTATAAACTACCAGCATCTGCGTATTTTCATTTACCACCGTTAGTTAACGGGCGCAGGTGGCAGGTGTGTGGCAAAGTATTTGACGTGGAATTTGGGAAACCTTGACTAAAGTTGAAAACTTAAGCAGAAAGGACTCTGAAGCTAAAGTCCTGCATTGTTACCGCATCGTGTAAATTCCCTAATATTGCACCTTCCTGATCCTGCTAAAGCGTAGTTATGCAACCGCGTAGGTATTAAGCGGGGTTTTAGACTACCTGCTGGGATTTCTGGTATATTTTGTCGTGTTGAAATGTGACGATGGCGAAACGCTGCAGCCGGTATAAGTCCGAACAATTCCTTAGAGCACTCCCCATAATACAGGCAATAAAGAAGGTTGGAATGGAAGAATGGAATGTTCAGGAAATGATTCGCCTTTTAAATGAAGAATGAGAGAAGAATAATAATTGGAATAATCAGTATTCTCACTTTGCTCGTAAACAAGTGTAGTCCGATAGATTTTAACTATTATCAACTGGCTCAGCCGTTAACACCCTAAACCAACTGACAATATTTGAGTTATGGAACAACTAGTAGGCGATTAACCACGAAATTGGGGTCGGTTTTGCAATGTTTGTACATTCAATTGATTGTAAAGAGTTTTTACGTTACGTTTACATAATTATGTAAACATCATCCTCCGTGCCTTTTCCCAACCAAGTTGGGGTCGGCTTTTAGTCTAATTACGATACGGCTGAACTTCGATATTTTACGTGAAGCGCCTGCAATGAGACTTCCACAACCCTACTAGGCGATATCGAAGTTCTGTAGTTAGACCAGGTTGTTGAACTTTTTTAGGGCTCCAACTACCCGTAACAAGTGCCAACGATGTTCGTATGGCACCCTAGACCGACGGCTTAACGTGCTCTCCGAGGCACGGAGGGGTCTCAATATATTAAGGATGGTCACCCATCCTAAGACTGACCTGGCTAGTGTTGCTTAACCTTGTAATGTGCTAACTTACTCGGTTACCACTTAGCCAGAAGCGATTTATGTAAACGTAAATATAATAACTCTTTTGTTTACAAACTGGATCCCTAAAATAGGTTGATAATTAAATTGAATAATTGACGAAGACAAATTATAATCTGGTCGAAACTTTGAAAGAGGATTGACATTATATTTTATTAAATAACAACTGATCCTTACAGATGCGAAACATAGCAGATTTCTGTTCGAATTAGAGTAGCTCGCAACGAGGTAGTTTAGATAGCAGTAGTATTACTTATAATATGTACTTAACATTGCCTATATTATTGTGATGTATTAACAATATATTTTTTTTATGAAAATCCGTTTATTTAATATAATAATATAATATTTTTATAAGAGTCGAGTCAAGTGCGATCTGCACACTACTAACTATCAGGTGACACGTGCCATAACCTTATTTACAATTAGCTTATCTTATTTACAAACTTCTTTGTTCAGAAAAAAAAATTGTTACTAGTTAGAGGGGACTGCGTCCGGACGCAATCGCAGAGTTATGGAGTATAAATATCGTCGTAGTTGTCAGACAAATGAAACAAAATTACTTTATAACGTGTTTTATTTATAAATTAAATTTTATAAAACATCAGTTACAGTAAGCATTCTGTCTAAAAATAATGCCTGACCAAATAGATCGTATAAATCGTTTCATTTAATGTAACCAGATGGTATTAAAAAGCTATTTCAAAGTTAATTCGATAATGAATATTCTGATGTAATATAATTTCAGAATATCGAAGCGAAACGAAATATTTATTCATGTGAATCAAGTGGTTTATTGGCAATCGATATTTTACTTAGGCACCGCTTTCAAAAAGGAACTCAATTCAGCATTCCTTTTTTTTAATTATCATCAAAATGATATATTGCACTTGCCTAAATATTACATGAACTGGCATGTTTTACACTGATATATACTTTATACTTGAAGCAAAGGAAAGAATTACGACGTTTCTTCAGAAAACATCATTATAAGTTATATCCAATTACGAAGCGTGATTATTGTTATTTAAAGAAACCAGTATAATATTTTTTAATTTAGTTTCAAACTAAGATAAAGCATTTACTCTCTATATTACATTACTCTCAGTACTCTCGTTAATTACATTAAAGACCCGATACTGAATTCTGTCAAACATGAAATAAAAATACTAGTAATAATACTTAGTGTTTATTTTAGAATTCACAGGTATTCACAGGTATATGTGGTATACACAGGTATAGGTGGTTATAATCACAGGTATATGTGGTATACACAGGTATAGGTGGTTATATTCACAGGTATATGTGGAATTCAAGCTTAGATATGTGTTCATTATTAAATCGGTTTTAGTATCCCTAACTATACAAAACAGTAGTTCGTATAAAATAATACATTTTTACAGTTATTCTATTGAAGAACCCCGTCGACCCGCCCACGGTCGTGAAACACTTGCGGTAGATAGGTAACTCGCTCTTCACGGCGCACATTTTTTTGTCATATCAGTAAAAAAAACCCTATACTTTTCTACCTTTTGTTGTTCATCACATTCACGGGCATTCAGCCGTTCCGTACATGCATCAAGTGCACCGTATGAATACAACACTGTTGTGAAAACTCCAGTTTATATCTCTTTAAATTTCTCTCTGCAGCTGTGAATTAAAATATTCATTTGCTCTTTTCCGTTTCTATGGAAAATTTATTCTTTTACTTTTCATGGTAATTTTAGGTAAAGTGTAGGTTACAAAAGTCGACATTCGCAAAACTGTTGCATTGCTGCCTAATCAGAGGTTAATCACGCACGTTGGATTACTTGTGTAGGGAAATAATTTCACCACGAATTCGAACACGAACACGAATGAAATTAAATATTCTTTGTGTGCATAATTTTTGGGCGTTGGGCACTTTTTGTATGAAAAAGCACTAACTAAAACTGTCATATTCCACCAATCCCTTAATCCAACCATCCAATAATATGTAGTTACATCTATTACGTGTTATTTAAAATTGTTTTGCAACAGGCTTACGCATAAAGCTAATGTAAATTGTGTGTATTTTTGTAATACACACATACATCAAGATATTTACATTGGCATGGTACAGAAGACTATACCTAATCTTCACCATTATGTTTGCGAGTGTTGGTTTCAAATCCTAGGGTTAGATGTT
Organism: Euplagia quadripunctaria; assembly: GCA_963859945.1. Taxonomy (NCBI): domain Eukaryota; kingdom Metazoa; phylum Arthropoda; class Insecta; order Lepidoptera; family Erebidae; genus Euplagia; species Euplagia quadripunctaria. The sequence continues at coordinate 14,824,264 of OY982560.1, read as the reverse complement.
TAGTTATGATTTGAGGATGATAGGCTTGTCTCCATTCCTATTTTTTGATTACCCGACATCTCGACTGAATTGCACCATCCACTTGTGACTCCGATCAAGTAACCAAAATGATACCGTTCTTTATAATTATGTAAAATATTATCGTGATTTAGCCCCGATTGACACATTTAATAAGTCCTATGTTGTTTGTCTTTCTCTTCTGTAATGTACGGACAAGAGTTTAAATAAATGAATTCAAAAAGGCAGACCACTATAAGTAAAAGTTACTGTTAAAGCAAAGAAAATACTCAAAACAAATACAACAAAAATATACGGTCAAAACAATTTGGGTGACGGGATTTTACTATAACCCTATTATGCGAGATCAAGATTAAATCTATAAATTGTGGTTATTGGAATTTCTACTACTACTTCTAAAACAGTACCTATAAGATTTTATTTCAATAAAATATAGTGATTTCAATTAATGCTGGCGACTGGGATGTATAAATAAATCTATTGTATAAATGATATTTTTGAATTAAAGAGTTTTTTTTTCATTTTTACTTTAAACATTATTTCGTTTGACTGTACTGTTTCTTGGCTTGAACAATAGATTTATTTATTCATTTAGTGGTGGTCCCAGTCGCCAGAAGAAAAATATTGAAATTAAATGGATCCGGCAACTGGGACCGCAGTTCGAGTTAATTGCGGTCCCAGTCGCCGGAATCCTCGATTTAGACACGCGCAAGTAAATTATTTATATTATATTATATTATTTATATATATATATATTATATTTATCTACCGTCTACTTAATAAAATATCTTCAGGTATAGTGTAGTAAGTAGCTCTGTTTAGTGATATAATCCGAAATCCAAATGTTTCGGTACAAGATGGAACGAACCCCCTACACGGAATTTTTTTAACGCCTAGAAAAATGAATAGGAATTTGTTATAGAACCCACCGCATGATATCGTTTACATAAGTAAAATATTGCTGTCATACATACTTCTTATCTCTAAAATAGGTACCAGTTAGCTAACTTGAGGAATATCTTTTCTGCCTTTCCGAGTGCCTTTGAATACTGAATGTATCAAGTTCAGGCTCTTCAGTCGAGGTAAAATTTTGCTATTGCTAAAGTGGATTTCTTTATAACTCTTAAGTGTTTGATTAATTAGCGCAGGAGAATCAGGGAAAGTAGATTGACGTGGTGGCTACTTTTAACTATCTTACTTTGGCAGTTGGTAGTTAATCTTTATTTGTGGGCGAGTGGGCGAACTTAGCACATTAGCGTCTTGCTTCTTACTATTTAAAATATTTAATAAACTAGCTGCCCCGCGCAACTTCGTCCGCGTTTGTAAATTTGCCCCGTTTTCGCAACAGTTTTCATTGTTGCTCCGCTCCTATTGGTTGTAGTGTGATGTTATATATATATAGCCTATAGCCTTTTTCGATAAATGGTCTATCCAACTCTAAAAGATTTTTTTTATTTGAACTAGTAGTTAATAAAACAAACTCTTCAGCTTTATAATATTAGTATATAGTAATTATGTATATAAAAATCTAATCTATTATAGGTTATACGTTCGGGTACTCGGCAATCTAAAACATTTATAACTAACCATATTAAGGGTAAAATTACCATTTATTACGCTTTAATGCCGATGTTGTATTTTTGATTATTTCTATTTTTAACCTAAACTATTCGAAAGATTCCGTTGCTTTCTATTAAAGAAACAATTTTTGAACCGGTTAAGTAGTCTTTTTTATGGTATAGGGGGCAAATGAGCCGATGATCACCTGATGGCTACCGCCGCCCATGGGCACCTGCAACTCAAGAGTCACAAGTGCGTTGCCGGCTTTTAAGGTGGGAGTACGCGGAGTCTAGTGATTAATCCCTGTATACTAATTCTGCTTAAAATTTACTTCTTTTGAAATATAACCATGGTTAATTTTAAATGGTTAAAATTAACAATATCCGACTAACAGTTGCATACTGTCGCTATTGTTATCAACAACCCACGTAGATTTCACAACATATTCAACCCCAAACAAACAGACCCCATCAACAATAATAATTCCAAGTTATTGTTCCGCACTCAATTTAAAATTATTTATAGAGATGCAAACTAACCAACTGCGACCCGATGTTATTCAAACAACACTGTGCCATCACTCCAAAAGACTGATAAGGCCAGTTATTACAACATTATAATGAATTTGACCTACAGTTTATGTGACTGATGTATAAATAATGATGTATAACACCATTGATTTTAAGCAGTTATTTGAACCTGGTGCTTAAAAAACGATAAAATAAATAAATCACGATACAATATTTCTATGCTTTTAATAAAGAAACTCATAAAAATTTAGTCTCGTAGAACATTTTAGTCAATTCACATTTTCAATATAGGTAGGAGTAGAGTCCATTCGGACGGTCCGGTTTTTCGTTTTAAAGTTTAAAGAGGAATTCCTGTCAGTGGCAGTGATGCACCAGTAGAAACTAACCGCGGCAATCATCTAGAATATATTTTCAAAACATGTACCTATACAGTACATGTTTTGAAAATGTATTTTTTTTTCTATTACTATCTAATTCTAAATTTCTAATACCTCTTGCGTGTTATAGGTGACAGGTTCGTATTTGGAACTTCCAAAATCCCTTACAGTATGTTGAAAGAATTTAGGTATATAGTTACAGTTTGACCACGAAGAATGTTAAAATTCCTCGTAGTCAAATCAGTTTGACTACTAAGTTTGACCACGAGGAAGCAACGTTTATTTCAACTTTTTTACATAATTTGACTTTTAAATCATTTCAAATTAATAAAACCATTATGTATAAATTTTCGACTGCGTTTTCCCTTCGTCATTTATCTGTGATCCGTTTATAATTTCATCCGTTTAGCGGTTAGGACGTGATTAAATTACAGACATGACCAACATTTCACATTCAACATGATATATATATTTGAATATTTAACTTAGATGAAGGGGTTAATAAGAATACTAGTAATGTGGGAACCACAGTACTAGTATTCTTTAAAAGAACTGCTTTAAAAAGCTATCCATAAACGTGGCAAGGCAGGTCAAGAAAGGCCAATTATTTGATTTATCCATCGTCTAAGAGGACAGACAGTAAAAAAGTACAGAATTAGGTGGACTCGGGAATAAACAAAAGCAGTGTGTTATAAAAACAAAAATTATACAGACTAGTAATATGAAGCTACAGGATTTTTGTTTGTGTGTTTCGAAACGGTAATGTCAATATGTACACCTCCAAACAATTTTCTTATTATTTTAAAAGTGTAATGTTTAGCTATTGCCTAATTTCTTTATATTCATACATATAATTTAAGAACAATGTAATTAATTTTTATTTTATTATTGCTCTTTCGATAGATTAACGGTATGTTTGTTGAGGAACATTAGATCTAAGCTATACAGAACTTTAACTCCTGTAAAACCTCAAACTGCGTTACTTGCTACTGATTTGTGAAGGATTTGAGTAAGATTGGTTACCTATTCCACATCAGTACAAATATTTTTATGACTTTTGGGTTTGTTTTGTTCACATTCAGTAGTTACACTTTCTTCTTACTTATTATACATTTGAATTGGAAAAGAAAATAAATTTATTGAAAATTTAATTTCGTATAAAAAGAAAAAAGAAACTTCGAAAAGCTCATGAGTCCCCACAGAATGAGAACATATTTTTAATAAATATAAAAATACATACTAATGTATTTACACACATTCATGCAAATAAATATTTGTGTAGAGTGAGAATAAATACATCGACCTGACGAATTCTCGATCACTACATCAAATAATTCGTCACAATAACATGTTATTACAACCTATACAAGAGAAGGACACATTTAAGTAGGTTGAAATTAAGAGGCTTAGTCAGTGTTATCATAAAATTAATATCAATTTGTTAAATATAATGGTAACACCGATAACGAGCTGTTCATGTAAAGAGGATTTCCACCTCTTATCTGTGCAGAAATTTGTAATCCTTTGATATTTTATTACAAACGCTTCTGAGTTTAAGTAAACGTGTTTGAGACATGTAATTACTTGTAGGGGAGTGTATCATGTCATAATATTCACTCCTTAACGGAAATGATATATATTTGATAAGCTATTGTTGCGTTATAACAGCGTTAGGAAAACCAGTGAGGATAGGCAAGAAAATACTAAAGACTTTTTATTCAGTGACAAAATGAAAATCGTTTAAAAATATAACTATTTTTTATGGACAAGTCTCACACTAAGGAATCATTCCAGTGCTCCAGAGAGTTCACTTCGTAAATATGCGATTCAGGTGCGTTAACTTTAAGTACGATTTCTTAGTAATAGTAATTATTGCTCTTAGTGTCATGCAGCCTTGTGTCAGTCTAAAGACTTTCATTTAGTTCCATGTAAAACGTAGTAAACGTAAACGCAAGTAAATACATAAATAGTTCTCGCTAGCATTGTGATATATTAAAAGAAATCATTTGAAATAGGCTTTTAATTGAAATATGCTACGGTGTTATTCACTCAATTGATAAAAAAGTGTATCTGTGTGTGTGCAACTCATACACGGCAAAAGTGAAACTTCAGAAAAGTAGCCTACGAGAGAATGAGAAGTAAAATATAAAAACAACACAAATAATTTACTAATGTTAATAAATTTAATTTTAGATAATTTATATAAAAGTTATTGATCAAATTAACACAGATGTGTTAAATAATTAACATAAATTACTTACAAAATGCACAAAAATGACACCACGTTGACATTGACGCATCTGAAGGCTTGTATTCTATCTGATTCTCTCGCAGGCTAAATCCTATTTATGAATATGTTTGTCTCTTTTCAACACTGTAAACTTGTATTCTATCTCATTGTCTTGCAGGCTAAATCCTATTTATAAATATGTTTGTCTCTTTTTACTATCGCTTTTTCGTTGCATCGAATTTCAAATCATAACGATTCTAAAGAAGTTTCACTTCAAAACTTTTTTCATTTCAACAATCTCAGTGAGTAGGTAACTCACTGAGTTGGTTTGTGTTACGTTTATGAAATAGTTGAGAATGTTAACCGCTTCCTTTATTAAAGATAAACACACAAACAATAATTATACATCATGTTATATATCACACTATGTATATGTATAATATGTTAACAACGAACAGTACTTAATTTGATGTATTAGAACAAATTACAAAATCTCGTAGCAAGATCGTAGCGTACATCTACAATTAGTTTTTCGTAGCAATATTCCTATTAGAAACAGATACAATGCCGTAGCGAGCAGAACATTTTCTTCATTAATAAGATTCATTTGGTCAGTATCAGAAAATACTTTAGATTAACGTACTAGCAATTTGTTTCTGCTAATAAATTATTAGTGCCTCAAAAGAAACACAAATATTATTTGATAAGCTCACTTGCTTGTACTTTATTAAGTAACTTGTCGTGGTGAATTCGACTGAATGAGAGTTATGTATGTAACTAGTCATTTTATATGCTCTGTTACATTAATTAAACATCTCTAAGGTGAGAGTTCGTGCGTAATGCTGTGTTTATTATACCGTACGCTTTTATTTTTATATAACCGTGTGGAGTAGTGTTTTATTACTAAAAGTAAAAGTATTCCTTCTTGGGCCGGTGGTTTCGAGTCGAATAGCCGTAAGATACAATCTGTTTATTCTATGATTATTTTATTCGTTTTATATTTATATTAAAAAAAATATTTTGACTTGCCAATTGTCGCTGCCTCAAGTGTAGACATAGAATAATAAAAAACTAATAATAATAATAAGTTGACATATCTCACACACGGCCGTCTGATCCCAAACCAGGCAGAGCATGTACTATAGTAACCAGACTTCCGATAAACATACTTATACATTTCCAAACACACACACATTATAGATTAATTACACCCAGACCCAGAACAAATGATCATGCTCATCACACAATTATTAGTCCTACGTGGGAATCGAATCCACAACCTCTGGCTCAGCAGTCAAGATCACTAACCACTACATCAACACGTTAATAAATAGGCTTTAGTCGAGTAAAAAGATCCCGGCGTTTTGGTTTACGGAAATTATTAAGTTCATTAAAACTAATTAATAGTGTTTTTGATAATACGATTTGATACTATGATGGTAGGCTATTATAACTAAATACTCTTACATGAATAGCTACTCTTGTAATCACGCAATTAAGTGCAATCTAGCTCGCACGACAATTTGTACATATAGAATTAATGAGAGCCATCGAAATTAATGTTATCGTAAGTGAATACGTAAAAACTCACTCTAAGCACTTTGGCTAGATAAATTAATATGAAAAATAATTTAAAAAGTTTAGGTAACGTAAACGTACATACAATTTAGTTACAAAGAATAGTCTAGAATTCCCAAAAGTTACAGAAAAATATAAATCTGTAACATAAAAATACAAGCGTACAAATATTATAATCATCCTTCAACATAAATACACAGTGGACAGCGGATATTATCAAACTGCGTGGGAACCACCAAAAGGTGTTGGCCACCCTTTCGGGGATTAACCATCACGTTGATATACCTACATAATTTTATTTAAAGCTGAATAAAATGTTGCCACGCTTTGAACTTCTCGTAATGAAAATTCCTGTTAGCTTTGTGAAGAATAGCTATATTCGCGAGGGCTGAATTAATTCATTATTCAAATTTGGTTGTTTAGGTGATTTATTACTTATGTGCGGTCTAAAATATACTCATTACTATGCATGTAATATATAAATAGCACGTTAGATAAATTATTGACTGGTCATATAATAAAACAAATAAGGATATGTTTAAGTGGAACAAAAACTGTTTAATATTCTCAACTATTATTAACTTCTCAACTATTAAGTCTAATGCTACTTTTAATTATATTTAAAGTAAAACAAAAATAAGTCCGCTAACGATAATACTTAAAAAATAAATTAACGGACTCATTAACAAGAAATCATTAAATGGAACATAAAACATTTGTAAATATTTTTGTAATCATCTTTTAAAACCATGTTTCTTTAACTTTTTTCAGAGAGGACATCGTGTAGGACACTGTCCTCTACGAAAAAAGTTATAGTGATGTTGATACAGAACATTACAGTAATGACCACAGACATTACGCCTTTATTTGTCCCCAGAGCGTAGAATCGATCTAAATCAGCGATTTGCAAGTTTATCTCCGAGGACACAATTAATCTGATCGTTCGGTTACTATGCATCTATATTAATGTACCTTCAGTAATTAAAGATCCAATAGAAATCTTAATCGAGTTTCTCAAACAGGTAATATTACGAACTATGTAAGTAAAACCTTTATGTTTTGTGTTGTTTTTTCGTGTGTACAAATTTTGTTGCAAGTAACATTGTATATCCTCGAAAGGTTAGGAAGGCATGGTGTATTACGCAACCACGCAAGAGACTATTGCTATTTACCAGATTAAATATTGAGGGTATTTGGCACATATTAAGATTATAACTGACAACTTATCCTTAGTAAGACTAAACCTACTTAAATGTACTTTATTGGCTGATAATAATTAATCGTCTCAAGCGAATTAGTGCTAGGTCAAACATTCACACTTACACCCAAAATGTCCTACCTATTTTGGTACATTTACACATTTGGGACATGTTTGGTATCAAAAGAAAGGTCTTGAGAAGCACATTACAAATATGTATAAATATCATATTGTCTAAATAAATAAACATGTTTAAATTGTTAACAAAGAAGCAAAAGTAAGACTGCGACGTAGAATTAATACCTATTGAATATCAATAAATACGGAAAAGTGTAAAATAAAAACTGATTAAGTATAAAATAGTTTACATTTTTTCGTAGTCGGGTTACAGATTTTTAAACTTATTTTTAAAAAAGTATGGCATTGAAAAATACAGTTTTATGTTTTCTCTACTTATATTTGTCGTACTGTTCCTTGGCTATGCGGACACAAGCTTGAGATTTGGAAAACGCGAAGTGTTTTGAAGTGTTTTCTCTTTGAGATTACGCGAATCTAAAATTACACCGTTCCACGGACTCTAGTTACAAACTTGAAATTAAGAAACAGCCTTTTCACAGAGAAAAGGGTGGACTGAAAACAGAAACTAGGTCTACTTCACGCAATTATTTAACAAAACAGGGCCAATTCATCAAGTCAGGGGTAATTAAAAGACTGTTACGAAATGATTTGTGACGAAATAATTAATGTTAAAACAAGAAAACCCGACTTCAATGAGGAAAAATAATGATCCTGCACACTTTAATTACCTTTTTGTACCCAACGTTAGAATTGGATCGTCCTTCAATGTTTAGAATAACCAGAAACCCAGTTTTTCGTAAATCTACTGAAAAAAACGATGAATTGGGAAATCATTTCGCTGAGTGCTAAGAAGGTATTAAAAAAGTTTTTATAACAACTGTTACATTTTTTATTAACTTTTGCAACTAAGCTAAGAAATGTGATACCTAAATATTTTACTTAAAACGTTAATTACTAGTTTTTTTAATTCATCACATCACTATTAAAAAAAAACACAATAATAGCGACATTTGATTTTTAATTTCTTCCAAACCCACCAAGTGGGTTATCAAAGTGAAAATGAAATGAAATGGAAGATGATTCCGAAAATATGTACAACTTATATGTATTAGCTGACTTCTAGTTCAAACCAGCGCTAGACTGACGATTGACCACACTACATTTGCTGAACGGGATCCCGGACGGGAATAATATCATAATTAGGAAATTATATGCACGGTGATATTTATCTTTATTTTTTCTATAGAACAAAACTTCACTGCTTATCGAGTCTTTCTTCGAAGATTGCAAACTGGCGTACAAAGTGTGACGGTGTCTAGCGATAATTAGTTCGGTACAAAAATGAATCAAACAGAAAACATATTTAGAAATGCCCAAAGGAAACATCAAAAATGTATCAAGACCTGTTATCCGCTATCAGCTCAGTACTGTCAGCAATTGAGCTTCGTGATCCATTATATATTGATATGTCTGACAGTATTTTCATTTTTTGAGGAAAAAACAAAGTTGCTTTATTATTACTCGGAGAAAAAGTATTGTATTAAATGTTATATATATAACCATTTTGTTTTCATCATAAAAGCATTGATTAATTCTTTTTTTTGTATTATTAAAAAAAAATACCGTTACGTGGCGGTAACTTAGGACTAAGGCGTCGGACTTGCGTTAAAGTAGTTGCGGGTTCGAACCCCAGCCAGTGCAGTACCCACGTGGACCCGCACTTAACACAAGCAACGCTAGTATTCTTAATAAAAAAAACTCATAAGCTTCCCTACTACTACTAATTTTCTACACTTTTTTAACCCTCAGCGACAAACAAAGCTACAATAACTGTTGATTTACAATAAACAGTTACTAATTGATAATAAAAGTACCTTCTGCTCTATAATGAACAGAGGTGGCGCTAAACGATATCGTAATTAATATTCAATTAATCACCCTACAGCAATTTATTCGATAACTCTTAACGAGTCCTGCCGATTCTTTAATAAAGTGATCTCAAAGGTTAGGTGACTTGAACTAACTATTGGCTCTATGAAGGCTTCGTTACACTCAATGATATGACGTGAACAGGAAAGTATACAAGTGTAAGAAGATATCGGGAAAATAACTCACCTGTAGGGATGTTCCTAAATTGAATTTGACAAACGTAAATGCAATACATTCAAAATATACTCCACGTTCTTTCAATTTAATATTGTCTTTAACGATGTGGCCTTAGTTCTAGTAGTTTTCCGAATATGTCGTACTAAAGCGGTATCATAACCACCTTGGGTGCGAAAACTATGTGATATGAAGATATTTACCTGACTTCAGCTAAACATCGTTTGTTAAAAGAACTCAATACCTATATGACTGACCTGTTGGTTAGTGACCCTGACTGCTGAGCCAGAGGTCGTGAATTCGATTACCACCCGAGTGTGTTGAGCATCATAATTTGTTTTGTATTTGGGTGTAATTTGTCTATAATATGTATGTATTTAGAAATGTGTAAGTATGTTTATCAGCAGTCTGGTTACCTTAGTACAGGCTCTGCCTAGTTTGGGATCAGACGGCCGTGTGTGAGATGTGTGCAGTTATTATTATTATAAAGGATATACGGTTTTCCTCACGTGTTTATTTCGTGGAAGCCCGACTAGTTTCGGTGCAGCGTCTGACTCCGACGCGGAAGGTCGCTTCACCCATTGATAAAGGTCCTCCGTCTGGTCCGAAACACGAACACGAGAGAAAAACCGTATTTCTATCAAAAAATTGCGTCACGTTGTTTGGTCGCGATGAACTCCTAGTTAGCTATATATATAGCTAGGGTAGCAAGTATATATATATATATAAAATTGCGTCTCGCGTTGTTTCTTCGCCGTGAACTCCTAAAATAATGAACCGATTTTAATGAAATTTTGCACAATGTGTGCAGTTTGGTCCAACTTCGTCCAACAGAAATATATTTTTTTTTATTTAAAATTTTCTAGCCACAGCAACGCTCTTTATAAATACAATACCACTCACAAAATTTTTTATTCAAACTCAATATGGTTGTGTGAAACTCATGATAGTGTTAAGTGTTATCAGTAGTCAGACTTAAGATCATCGAATCCTTAATTAAGAAAGTTCGAAGGAGGAGGAATCCAATGCAGCTGACCGTGACAGACACGCGCTTTTATTCTTTCCTCTAATCTCAGGAACTCTCAGCCCGACTTCGATAGCGTATTTACTGAAAAGAATATGGTCTATACAACACGCCGCTAAAATACTAAGATTAACAAAAGTGGAGTATTAACTACATTAAAAGAAAAACAATATAATAAGATGCAAATCAAAAGTGATAATAAAATTCTGATGTAGATAGTAAGTTTATTGTAGGAGGTTAAATGGCATCACGCTATGATCTATATGAGGATAGCAGTAACCATACATAAATATTTTTTATCACGGATTATACCGGTTGTTACTAGAATATAATAAGTAGGTATACTGAAACAATAGACTTAATTCAATATATTTATTAAATTCAATAGGTGCTGTAAAATTACTTCTTTGGCCTAGCACTATAAGTTGATTGATCCCTATGATTGCGTCCGGTGTGAGGTTCTGGGTACGATTCCAGGACAGACTTTGGAAACAAAATACACGCTGTAATTACGTGGCTGTAGGTACGCCTTTTGGCCTTCGGGGATTTAGAAGTGGGAATATAAAAAATACCTTTATGTAGTTTTAAAATCTAAGCATTTGTTTTTTAGATATCATATTTTCTAATACATTTTTCGAATAATTTTAATAAAATTTTGATTTTCAACTCATACTTCGGAAGTCGACTTGTGACTTTTTGGAGTTAATAATACGTTTTGTTACATTTATTGAATGGTCGAAGTAAGAAATAATATTGCATGTTCATATTTGTTTCTTTGTCATTATTATATTGATTAGATGGCACTTATTGCATTAGACTTACGACTTTTATGGTTTGTATATTTATCAAGTTAATGGTTTTAGTCATGAATGAATTAATGAAGTTTTTCTTTAAACGATTTGACAAGTTTTCACCAAATATAACTGAATAAAATCCTAGTTAAAAGGAGTTAGAGGCGACATGAAAGAGCCTATTTATGGATGCAATTGGAACTGTCCGGTTGAGAGGCTTCCACCGTATACAGAACTGCAGTAAGCTCATTTGACATTCGTGATGAGGACTATTTCGCAATTAGTATCTATTATAGGTCATTTATGATCTTCAATTAAAATATTTATAATTATTTTGTGTCCGTCGGTCGTATATGAAAGGTATCGTACCTTATAAATATTACCACTATAGTCTTGATTAGTATTTAATATGCATACAATTCGCGAAAGCTTAAAAACACCTCCAGGAAATAAACCCTCTTCGTACATTAAAACATATTCAATTCAAAGTAATTTGGGGGGGCTTTCTCTTTAAAGTATAGAATATGGCTCTTACACGTACTTTATTGTACACGTCTCATCACACATTTGATAAATGAGGTTTCATTATTCCACTCCATTTGTTATACAAGTGGATATGAAGTGTTAAACCATTTACATATTTTATAAATATGCTTATATCTTCTGGAAATACTGAATATGAACAATAATTTATTAATAAAACGATCTTTTATATTTACGAGTGTGGAGAACAGTTTACAACAATTCAGATAGCAGATTGGTTATAGTTTAATTGAAAGCCGCGGCAGTATATAAAAATGTATCCTAATTGTTAGTACTCTGCTTATATCTTTCTTATAAGCTATTCGCCTAACGCTCTTGTGTCTCTGATTAAGCTAAGTAGGGTAGTGAGTTTACTATGTAATTTATTTCCCAGGGAATTATAGAGTGTCACGCTGGTTGCCGTAGCTATGTTAGAACTGTCGATCCTGATGGTGTACAATCTTCCCATTGTGGCTAGAATTAGTTCCATAAAATCTTTCACTGATTATAAGGCCATGAAATCTTTGACCAGCTCAAAATATAGAACAAATTATTAATTATGCAAAAAATAAATCAAAATTTTTTTTTATATATGAGTGAAAGTACATATTTTAATATAAATTTCTTTAGTAAATTATTACTGTTTTATAATATTCTTCTTTATAAAAGCTTATAATTATATTTTTACTTTCAGGAAGAATATTTTAGTTTAGATGTTTTGTTGGACGTATACCTCTTCTATTGATGTAATCACGTCGTTTTTGTTATGATAATAATTTTGGTTAGGAAAATTTAATACTAAAAATAAGCTGTGTAAAGTTAATCAGTAAACATACTTTACTTCATTCCTACTTACTTGGTTCTTCTTGTAAATATATTTTAATGAGGATTGGAGTTGCTAGATAAGTGTTCAAAACATTTTAACCGCTCTGGTAGAAGGAAAAAGCTCGATCTCAAAGTTTAACAAAGGGCAATACAGTTTATTCGTTCGTTATGGTCTAAACATGGCCACAATTCATATTTTTTATAGGTGTGGTTTCCTATTTTCATTCCTCAACGCAATTTTCAAATGCAATGTTTCTCAAATTTATTACATGATTAAACAAGATCAGGAATATAATGATGACTAGAAAATTATTATATGAGTAAATAGATATGAACTATGGATATGTGGATCATAACCATATGCATATAATAATGATTTTATTTATGAGATATTCGTGCGTGCGTAATGTTTGACGTAAATGTGAACGTATTTCTGGTTATGAATTTTTTTGCAGCTTTATATCTGCACCGATCACAATTAAATAAAAATATAAGATATGATCTGTCGCAGATTCGATTCCCCCCGTATATATGTGTGTATGTGTGAATATGCCTATTCGCATTGATTTGTGCTTCTATATAAAACATGTATGTATTTACAAAAAATATATCAAATATATTAATCGCTGTTCGAGAACCCGTTGGTAAAAACGATAAAGTTCAAAAATATTGTGTAATCTTGACTGTACGTGCAAATAATAAAATGTTACTTCTCCTAAAACGGATAACAGGATTTTTATTCAATAATTCATAGATCAGATCATGACGATTCGTAATTCCAGAAGCCGAGTTAAATTTTTCGGCTCGTTGCTTTATAAATCAGGTACCTGAATAGGATTGATTAGAAACTGATGACGTAGCACAATGAGATTAATGTACGATCATTTCAAACCTTACTGAACATAGTGAGTCGCCAGATACACCTTTTGTTCCTTTATAAATTGGCTTCTAATGATTTGCGTTTGTCCTTCTAAAAAGTTCGAAAGCAAATCCGATATAAACTGTCCTTCCTATTTCTTCCCCAGAGTATTTTGGTTGGGTTCAGCTCTTATCAAATTTAACTAAACGTTGCTTTTTAATCACAGAGGTTTTATCATTAGATTTTGAATTGTTAACAATTTCTTAGAGATGAGACTGCAACCCAACATTAGACAACGCATTTTGACAGGATGTCATATATATTCGAGCGACATAGGCCTGTTCTCAATTAGGAAAAATAATATTAGTGAGTTCATTTTATATGCATTGTAAAATTTTACAATCCATTTTCTTTTTCATATGTTAGGTAGATTTCGAAGAAAAGTCTACCTATTGGTTTTGTACCAGTAGTCGAGTTTTTCAAAAATTTCTTCACAGGAGGTCTAGTTATGATCCCTAGACCCCAAAACCAAACAACAGTTAAAATGTATGTATATATATAAACTTTATATATATGTATGTATGTGTGTACCTCTTTCCGAATTTTTTTTAACCAAAATTGGTTAAAAAAATTCATAGCTCCGAAACTGTAAACCTTTTTCCAATCGGTAATATTTTTAAATGAAAGCTAATTTTTTATTTGGGCCTCCGGTAACCTCACTTACTCGGCGAAAAGCAATGCAAGCATTGCTTCACTGCTGGTTTTCTGTGAGGCCGTGGTTTTACTCCGGTCGGCCTATACGTGCCGAAGCATGGCTCTCCCACTTTCTAAAAAATTTAAACTTTGAAGTGAGAGGGCGCGGACTTGCAGCCAATAGCCAGTTCGAGTTACTTGTATGCAATACTGACCTTTTCGAGTTATGGCTTACACTACCACATCTGTCCGTATAAGCAATATCCTTGTCCTTCCATTGCCTTCCCTTTTTCTTCTCTTTCGCTTTCAATATACTCCCAATTTCCCATCTTTAATTGCCTAAGTAACTAGTTGGCGGCAGTAGGCTTACCTTCTGTTACGTGGCAATATTAAATAGGCATAAAAGATATTAGCAAGTACTGATAATGGAGATTATACTACTATACTGGTAAGCTATCTATAAAGGTACATAACGAATATGAGCCGATCACAGTGCGAGACGTGACTACCAAAAATATTATATTACTAGATTTTGCCCGTGTCTCCATGTAGAGCTCCAATGTTCTATATGTAAATCCAGGACCGAGGAACGTCAAACATCATCAGTGGTGACGAATCTTGGATCTATGCCTGCGATCCTGATTCTTAACAGTCTACAATCTGGGTCTTCCAGGACGAGCCAAAACCGACTAAAGTTGTTCGCTCTCGACGCACTTCAAAAGAGATGGTGAGATGGTGGCCACGTTCGTTGTAAAAAACGGTCATGTTGCGACGATTGCATTTCATCCAAACGTTTGCAATCATTCAAATGTGAAAAAGAAACAAATATACTAACTCAATGACAAACACTTACAAAGTTTTATAATATTATTGGAATAAAGAGACTTTGTGTAATTCGTACTATGGTGCGATACCATCATCCGCAAACTATGCGCAGACAAAATGTCAACTACGTTTAACAAGTTTTTTGAAAGATCTATTCAGTACTCGCTGTGACAGATTCAAGTAAATAGTGAATCCTTTCCTAAGAGGATACAAGACAGATGTTCAAGGAAAGTGAGATTAACCAAACCCTTGACATCTATATTTTCATGTGTTTAAACATGTAAAGATATCACAGTGCTTTGAGTATTCGTGAGCCGTCAGTTTCAACTACAGTGCCTTTATGCACGACATATCTAATAAACATCACGTGTATTTCTGTCGTTTGTGTATATGTTAAACGGAAATTTATGTAATATAGAATTTCTACGAAATGTGCATAATGCCTAAAAGCGACAAGAAATGTACTTAATTACTATACACATTTCCTAGGAATTCTAAATATATCTTAAACAGCGCTCAGAAATGTGCTAATGATAAGAAGATGTTGCTACCGCGTGATTCGCTCGCGTGTTGGCAAAAATATGAATCCAATTAATTGGACAAAAAATCAAAAAGTGTCTTTGCAAGGATTGTAGTAGTTCATCGCAATGTTTGTGCTTTAAAAATACAACGTTCTGTAATTGCAGACTACATTCTATCTATATTGGAAGTGGATAGGATTCCTAGGTTTTATACATTTCCGGTAATAAAAACACTGCTTCTAATATTTGTTTTTCCCGTGTCGAGTGTTCGAATCGTTTAGTCGTCGTTTTTTGAGATGACTCTACTGCGTTATGGAGCGCCAGAATTATTAATGATGAAAACATCCTATCTTCAAATAAGTTCGATGAACTATAATATAATTTTATTCCTATCTCACCTCACACATAAAATCAACGTTCTTACAAAGTATTTTTTTGGTAGTACAAAGTACTTTTATTGGTAAATTATAATCTAAATTTAATTACTTTCTCATAACCATTAAATAATAAAATTTTATTAGTAGTTTATGTCCAGTAAAACGTTATGCTTTAAACTGAAATAAAATTTTAAGTCAGCCAGGAAAATAGTGAAGTACCTACCATAAAAAATATTACTACCTATCAAGAGCATTATATTAAATTCGTTTTAAGGATATTTAAAACATTCTTTGAATGTATCTATAACAATTTTATTTAAAAACGGTGCAAGCTTGGATGAATTTGACACAAATGCTGTAATTCTGCTACGAATAGGAAATGCTACGTTGCCACTATTAGCTGAATTTTAATTTCTAATAACCTATAGTAATATTTAAACACGCCAAACAAAATGTATACAAGTACAATTCAATCACACATTACTAAGTGGGTCATAACATACTTGCGAAACCTGTACCGTACGCATAAGTGAACTTAAAAAGGCTTGTGAAATATCATCACCCCTTATTTTAACCTCATCACCACCCGTTTATACACATGACTGTCAGAGCGACTAAACATTTATATGTAAATTTAACTGTGATTCCAACGAAAAGATGTATAAAAGTGCAAATTATCGCAGGGAATGAGGTCGGACGATAGGAAGTTATGTTTATTGGGACCACAAAGTACTCATTTGTATAATTCTTGCATTATAATGTCGGGAGGACGGTAAACATATGACACGGTCGGTAAACACCGAGCAACTATTGAACAACTACTTGTTGCGCATGATACTCGTATACTGTGGTGTTTATCACGCTTACAGACTACGTTTTTATTACTAAATGGTTAAATGACCTGCTTTAAATCGAAGAACTTTTAACTTTTTATGGGTTTGTTTTTAGAGAGCGAGGGCGAGAAATTTAGATCTTCAGGAACAAATATGTCATAACAAAAGAATTCAAGTTATTTACAATAAATTTATTTCATCTTTAAAATAATTCATGATTCATTCTGCGCTTAATGATATATTGGATTGAATAGTTAATTTCGTAAAATTACTTAATTGATACTAAAGGTCCGTTAAAATTAGTGTTGAAATATGACCGGACTGGATTATAATATGACTGGCCTGTTGGTTTAGTGGTAAGTGATCCTGACTGCTGAGCCAGAGGTCGTAGGTTCGATTCCCGTCCAGGGCAAATGATTGTGTGATGAGCACGATTATTTGTTGTGTTTCTGGGTGTAATTTGTCTATAATATGTATTTATTGATTAACATTTAAGTATGTTTATCAGCTGTATGGTTACCATAGTACATACTCTGCCTAGTTTGGGATCAGATGACCGTTTGTTATTATTATTAAAAATAATAAGTTTGCGATTAACAGTTTTTTAGCAAAGCTCTGTACCTGAATATGGAAAAATATCCATACTGCGCTGCCTTAAAAGGCGCCTCCAGCACTTTTTCCCAGTAAATCTATTAATGAGGATAACATAACTTTATTCCAGGAAACTTGGTCAATATACCGAGAGTTCAGACTTTAAATGTAAATACACATCATATTTGCATATTTTGTGGGTTAAAGATATTTTTACACTTTTCTACAATTTTGTTTTTTTATGCTACAGGAGGCAAACGCGCAAACGGGTCACCTGATAGTACGGCCTGAAAGGTGGGAGTAGGGGAAGGGTGAGAGTACGGTTATGCATTTATCTTATTTTATCTTATTAAATCAGTGACATTTAGTGAACATCCTAATAAATATTGTTATTTGGATGCGGTTGGTACGGAGTCATACAAATATTTGTATGTAATGAAATATTAGCTATTCATTAACGATCATTGGCGAAAGCTCACAATTTTTGTGTCTTCAGGCACGTGCCTTCTTAAGATACGGCACAATGGTTTAAAAAGGTACCTCACTGTTGTAGGTTAGATCCCCACATAGGACCATCACTAGTCACATTAACAGATAGTTATTCTAAGCCAGGCACAATGGTTTCTGAAGCCATGACACAATGGCTTAAGAAGGCACCTCACCTTGTTATTCTAAGTCTGGTGATAGTTTGTGTAAGTGTATGTTTGTAACGTCTCTCGTGGCACAGTTATATTTTGTTTTATAAAACATACAAATTAAAAGAAAAACTATTCCATTGAGTATAAAGTAGCGAAGGGTGAACATTTCGAAAAGAGATTGTTGACCGTTGAAGTTAATCTTCACATTGTGTCATCTTTCAAACACAAAAGAGATCATTACACTATAAAAAATATAAGCTTAATTACTAAATAAGTCTAATGAAATTATGAATGGTGGCATAATCTCAGAACTCAAGCCTTAATCTAAAGAATCTGTTGCGGATATAAGACCTTTAATAATATTCAATTAAAAGCACGGCAACAGTTTGCTGTGTGTTGTCACGGTAACACACTTGTGACTTCTCATTACTGTTAAAAAATATGTGTGCAATACAGTATTCCTAACGCTTAAGGAACCAAATTAAAAGTGTTTACGAGAATACTAAAAATAGTGATAACAGAATTTATAAAATAAAAAAAATAAAATTTGAAGTAACTCAAATTACACCAGTTAAATTTTGTCCAATACATTTGAACTGTTAACAAAAATATATCGATACTAAAACGTACAATAGTATAGTCAAAAAAACAATTGGATAAAAAGTCGGAGATAATTTTGTTCTCCTTGATAAGAGCCAAGCCTATCACCTTACACGGTACACAAATTCTAAGGCATATAAATATGTCGCTGATAATTTAAAGGGGGTATAAACTTCAGAACAACTTTAGTAAAGGATAACAGAAAATCTTCTCGGCCTTCTCCATTAGACGGACACAGTTCTTCCTTAGGAATTTATTTTTATTTGAACCCATTGAAGCCTGTAAAGCTATTGATGTTAGAGTATTGGTGTTGTCGAATTTTAGGAGTTTTAAGTGTAGCCGACAAATAGCTGATTTAGCTTGAAAAAATAATGGATTTGGAAAAAAAATCTTTGGAATATGCTTTTCCTAGTGTATGTGCACATTTCTAAACAACACATTATGAAGTTTCATGTCAATTTGAATAATTTTATTTTTATTTTTTTGGGAGACATTTTTAGAAAAATCTGGACATTCCATCAACATCCTTGGTATTAAATACCTATAGTTTCATTCATGTCAGCCCTTTCTCATAGGAAATATTAGCTTTATTGTTCAATTTTCAAGTTTAATTTTTCAGTTTCAAAATAAGATTTCTGTATTAAAAACCATGAATTTTCATAAAACTGTTAGCGCTTTACGTTATTCACGTGGTCTACTATATGACCCTAAAATATGACCACACCTTCCTGTAACAACCTCTAAAAGTATTAAAATGTTAATTCATACTTAATACGCAGTGTGTAGTAAACATTTCATAAACATAGATAGAAAAAGAATGGCTGTAGACCGTTATTGCCGAGTTCTTTCCTATTAGGCCTAAGGCTCACGTCTTGCGAACGCGACAATAAATGTAAATGTAGCTTTTGACTTTCATATTATGTTTAACTTTATGACCTGGATGAATAAATTATATTGTCTTTTGAATATGGAATATTCGACAAAATTAGACCTGCATGTTAAAGCATTATATAACAGTAAAAATGTTTGGTGCTTAAAAGCGGTTATACAAAAAAATACATTATCTTGTGTTTAATATTTGTTGTTGTGTTTATTACTTTAAATTTCATAATTTATTTTTTTTGTCTCATAAAGTCACGATTACTCACGATCATGTTTCCTGACAGGTACTTACAGGAACGAGCGCTTAAAAATGATAAAACAAACACAACGTTCTCTAATCCTTACTAAAACAAAACAAAATAATTGTGGTGATCGCGGTCCTATATTTTTTTTAGTTTAAGCATAAACACAAAAAAATATGATCCTTACACTAACACTAGGTATGCAGTATTTGAAAAATATTATTTGTATTTAAACCGTAGATAACGTATGACTTGGGCTAAATGCTCTTAATGAGTCGAGTTCACTTTAATTATTTAATTATGAAGCATGCATTTGAAATTTAATTTAATTTACTATTTTTTGTTATAATTCATAACTATTCATAAGCCAATATTAAGCTAGTAAATTGAGAAAGGATTGAATCTCCGAATCCATTCAGTTTATGACATTTCGACAAAATAAAGTAATAAGTTGTTGCTGTCAAGACGTACACATGTCGTCACTAAGCCCCTTATGGGACGCCTACGCGAGAGTAAGCTGCAGAACCCGAATTTCATAATCTCCGATTATAGATTTAAAAGTAAGTATCAATGCAAGGGTAACAAATGTGAGAGAACTTAGATCACATTAAGTTTACTATATAATATTTGGCAAGTTTAACTTAGATCTGGTGTTTCAAAAATGAATTAATTACTCTTTTGCACCATCCATCATTAACACTTTCTTCTTGAATCATTCCAGCTTTTCGAGAAAATCCAGTGGTTTGACGGGGTGACGACCTTTGTTGCGCGACGGTAATACATTCGACTGCCACGCTGGGGGTCGCGGATTCGATTCCCGCTCATTGCAAATATTTGAATGCATGGTCTATTATTTGCATTAGTCTGGATGTTTCTATGTATAATAATTATGTAATAAGTATTTACAGAAAAAAATCTATATATTATGTTTACCCATGTTCTAGATCCCATAGTACAAGCTCTACTTAGTTGGGCCTAAATAGGTGTGGTATGTCCCAAGTTATTATTATATTATTATATATACGATATATAAATACGGCTTACCTGGCCCCAATTTTCCTAAAGTACTTATAACTTGCGTTAGCAATAAATATCGCTTCTGCCATCTGCTTAAATAATAATATAATTAAATATGGGTATAAAATATCACTCATTTTCATTTTCACTCACAAAATACTAATTATAAAAATAAACTTTAATCAAAATTGACGTAAACTTAATTTGACGTATATAAATAACAGTAGGTGGCACTAGATGAACATTTTGCAACACTGCATGTTTTACATTCGTATATCCTTAGCCTTTTTTCTACAATAATAAAATTGTAAACAGCAGCGAAGATTGAACAGACAGCCTTACTTGTACCCTGAAGCAAGACGCCATAAAAGCGGGAAACGTTTATTCTTGATCTTTTTTGTTTCCATATAGGAGCAATTTGTCGCGAGCTCCGACTGCGCGGCGTGTTTCTCATCCCGACAACATCTTCATCTATTATTGAGGCACGTTGAATAGGCACTATGCGTAGTTTATCGTACGGTACTTAGTATATTTGTTGTACTAAATTGTAATTCCCAACGCGGCTGTTAAAAAGTGACAGAAAAAATATTACTTGTAATTTCTTTCAAAGCTGCTTAATGAGTTTAGGTTGGAAGTTGTAATTAAAAGGTTCCGCTGAAACCTTTTTTATTATCAACTTATTTTTTAAGTTAATATACAAGTTAAGTTTCAAGTTAGCAGGTTATTTATTTAGGTGCTTTTAAGTGTAGTTTTGTTTACTTCAATTTAATAATATTTTTTGATAAACCAATTCCAAAAATAGAGAATTAATTTTAATAAACATGCAATAGTTTGCCATAAGCGATCGAGACAGGGCCCGCATTTAAACTTTGCAACCAAAACTTTGCTTCAGTGATCATCAAAATAACGTATACTACTTTGCTTTTGGGTGAAACAACCCTTAAAACAGTACCTAAAAATACCACAATAATAAATCAAGCTGTACATTGAGTAGTCTACTTTGTAAGTAACCTTTATCTATACTAATGTAATCAATAATAATAATATATTAAAGTTAAAGAGTTTTTGTAGTGAAATTTCTTTAGAATCGTTGTGATTTGAAATTCGATGAATCGAAAAACTAACACTAAAAAGAGACAAACAAGACAGACATTCATAAATAGGATGTAGCCTGCGAGAGAATGAGATAGAATACAAGTATCAGTGTTTCCTATAATGTTTGTCTTTGCTCCTGCGTACTACGAAGCCTTCAGAAAATGCGTCAATGTCAACGTGGTGTAATTTTTGTGCCTTTTTTAATTAATTTATGTTGATTATT
Organism: Euplagia quadripunctaria; assembly: GCA_963859945.1. NCBI lineage: Eukaryota > Metazoa > Arthropoda > Insecta > Lepidoptera > Erebidae > Euplagia > Euplagia quadripunctaria. The sequence continues at coordinate 14,802,034 of OY982560.1, read as the reverse complement.
TAACACATCTGTTGTAATTTGACCAATAACTTTTATATAATTAGCTAAAATTAAATGTATTAACGTTAGTAAATTATCGGTGTTGATTTTATTTTTTATTTCTCATTCTCTCATAGGCTACTTTTCTGAAGTTTCACTTCTGCCGTGTGTGAATTGCACACACGCACTTTTTTTTGTTTGATTGTTTGTTTGAAAAAATATTTTGTATATGATAGCCAGATTTATGAGGAATAAATAGTATAGGCGACTAACTGTTGCCCGCGAATTCGTTCGCGTGAAAATGTTGGTGAAATCTAACAGGTATCGCACATTTTTTCGAGATAGAAAGTAGCCTAGGTACTATTCCAGACTATAATATATCTCTGTGTAAAATTTCATCCAGATCTGTTCAGCCGTTTTTTGCGTGAAAGAGTAACAAACATTCATCCTCACAAACCTTCGTTATAATATTGTAGTAAGATTAGTAAGATGTAACATCACGCTACAGCCCTTAGAAACGGAGCAGTGACCATAAACGCAGGTGAAGGATGCGGAGAACGGCTAGTTTTTTGTAAAAATATTTGGTATTGTAAATTTTTAACCAACTTTAAAAAAGGAAGAGGTTCTCGTTCGTCGGAATCTTTTTTTTTGTATGTTACCCGATTACTCGAAGATGGCTAAACCGATTTGAAAAAGTTTTTTTTTTGTCTAAAAGGGTATTTTTTCTTGTTGGCTCCATTGTCATCAGGTTAGGATCTGACGATGGAATCCTGGAGAAATCGAGGGAACTCTTCAAATATTATAGTCAAAAGCGATTTGGGTATTTTTACAGTAACTCGTACATTTACTCTCGGAAAGGACAATTTAGTGAAGTGGAACTGATGATGAAGACCATAGATGGCCACCGGAACTGCTCAATAATAAGTAAATTTCACGGGTTTCGAATCAATGACTTGAATGTGATTGCTAAGCAATTTGTGTTTGTCGCCATGCAAATGGTGAAGTGGAGCTAATGGTAAAGTTAAAGAAGAACTCCTCAACAGTTAACGTCCTTAATAACGTCCTAAGTAAAGTCCTGTATCGGGAAAAAAAATATTTTGTAAAAGGTGATGAGTAGTAGAGCAGTTGCATAAGGCTATTGTAATTAAGTTAAATTACAAACGAACCCACTCAAAAGCAAGAAATATTTATTTTTAATAAAATACAAAATTTAAAATAATTAAGGATGGGTAGTGTGTTTGCGGTGATAAAACCGGCAAACGTATAATGCATTTGGAAATCCAATTCGTGTATGGACTTCGAAGCTAATAAGACCAAATGAGATTGCAGTTGAATTTTTAATCAGTCATTAATAGTAATAACGGTTCGGTGAAATCTTTAGATACCTTCTACTATCTTTAGATAACATTAAAAATTATTGTTTTAAAGAGAATTTGGATCTAAAAATAGTTCTGTGCTGACTGGCCTATTGGTCTATATTGGTTAGTGATCCTAACTAACTGGTTCGATTCCCACGCAGGACAAACCATTGTGTGATTGTGCTATTTATTTTTGTTCTATTTCTGGGTGTAATTTATCTGTAATACGTATGTATTCAATAATATACTTTTAGATATGTTTATTAGGAATCTGGTCACACTATAGTACAGGCCCTGCCCAGTTTGGGATCAGACAGACTGCCGTGTGTAATATGTGTCAAGTTATTATAATGATTTTAAAATTTGCCAGCATTTAATTACCGCTCATAATCACACACCCAAATGGAAGAGTACAGTACACACAACAGTACAGTACAGTACAAGAGTACAGTACACACACACTTAGGTACAGAAGATCATAGTTATGTCCTATGTTGCTGTAGTTCTGTATAAAAGCCACTTTAGGAAGGTCTTGATCCTACCAGGGAACCTGCTAGTAATACTAGTAGTTCTTCCTTTTTAGGCATCATCCGGGCTATCAATAGTGGAAGGACAATTGTTTAAAAACAATATATCTCTTGAAGACGTCCTAAAGGAAAAGCAGAGATATTGTCCGCTTTGTAAGCGTTTTTCATCTCTGAGTAGAACATATTTTCTGTTAGTGTACGACATCCTGTGATATACATATTCATTTACTAGTTAGATTATTCCCTTAATATGAAGACACAGAAGGCAGACTAGCCAAATTTAACAAGGAAAGGTTTGAGATAAAAACAGTCCACCTATAACTATACCTATGACACTGGTTAACTGCTCTTTCTGTCTTCAGTGCTCCCATACCTATAAAATTTGGAACCCAAGAGCCCTTACTTGAATTTAAAATTAATTTGGGTCGCTGTCACCAGTACAAAAGTACTACGACTATAAAGGTACATTATGGTTGCGTCTTGTTAAAAAAAAATCTTAGAAATGTAAGAGCTTAAGAGATTTTATTTCATCCATTAATTTCTTACAATGGGGACTATCTAAAATGACAAGAACACAGTCGGAAAGTTCTTTTGGCGAGAAATAAAAAACAACTCGTTCTCATTATCAAACACGTATTCACAAAGGCATCTGGATTTCATTAATGTTGGTGAGTATTCAACGCCGGCGAAGACATTTATCAAACGATTCGAGCCACTTGATCCTTTAAGTCTCAATGGGGCGATCAAAGCTTTTAGAGGAGTAATGTTTATGCCATGACTTCGGATGCTGTCGTCGGAAAAATTAATGGTGAGAGTAATGTCTGCTCTGCCATTTAAATTACAAATTGCCGGCAACCTGTCACTAACTACCACCTGTAACATGGTTAATATATTTTTTACAGGCTCGTAAAACAGTTATACATCGCGTAAATCTGAATACAAAAGTGCTTATTCAACTTTAAGAGCGAACCAGTATTAAACATCTTCTCGTACATTAATTATCAACGTAAACAATTTTAGAGAACTTGGGGTTCTAGGTGATCAGTAATAGGAAATACTCAAAGAGGATTATATCCAAATCTAAAATATATACGAGGGGAAAGGGAATCTCATTTAAATTTGACCTAAAGCGACCAGAGTAAAGAATTATCTTCACAAGATTGCACAGATGTAAGCTTGTGTCAAATTCTTTGAGATCTTAGATGATATATGAACCTCAAATAAATTTGTACTTATCAACATACAAACTAAATTTAGTCAGGTTTATATACCAGAACAAAGGAAGCCCGCGACTTCGTTCGCGTGGAAAAGAAAATAAAACTATTCACAAAAAAATACAAATCAACTAAAATGCTTAGGCTTTTTACGTTAAAATGGCCTTTAAGTTTTTTGAAATTTTCTAATTTTCCACCCAATTTTCTTAATTTTTTTTCTGCAAGAAATCGGTTAAGTCGTTCTCAAATTATGGCGTGGCCAAGGGAATAGGGATTCATTTTTATATGCGAGTATATACATTAGAAGATACTGTCCTACACTACATTGTAAAGTTTACAATTTCCCATTTTTACACACAGATTACCACAGTAGTTTACACTTGCAAATGTAGACAGTGGCAGTTGCTTCCAACTATTTAGTGTAGGCGTTATAGGCGAATATTTCTCAGTTGGATTCAATTACCTAAATCACGTAGCGCATTGTTCCTGTCAATCGAGACATTCTTGATCCCAGGAGGTGTTAAGGCTTTGTGAAACATTTACTTTGGGATTTAGGTACGTATCGGGTTATTACTTTTCAATTTGTCAATATAAAACAGAACCAGATTGAGCAACTCACAATATCTACTGACCTATCTATCTGAACAATCTCTATACCTAACGTTAATTTATTGGTTATATTTATATTAATACGTGAAGAGAATTCTTTTTATCCCTTTTTAAGTAAATTTCGCAAACGTAGTAACGTCAATTTTGGAATATTTACAGTTTATACATAGAAAAAGCGCAGAAAGCTAAAATTTTTTAAACAATATGTCTTACAACTTTAAAAATTACGTGAAAACGGCTTAATGAAATTACACGCGTCCAGTATATGTGATTACCTGTCACGGAAAGTGAAAAAACCATGGTCGAAATTCGACCTACCAACTGTCATTAAAAACTGTCAATCAGGACTACGCATTGTTTGTAGATATTTTTTTCACTAATAGCAAATACTTATGAATTCATTTTTTAGGACATCCAAAAAGTGGGAAGCCACCCTCATCATCGTGTAGGCACGTAGGCACCGGTTCACATTCACAATGGAATCGTAGCAAAAAAGTTCCTGTGATTATTAATTCAAGTGTCGTCAATGAGCGAGTCTTCTATATAGAAATACTTTTATAAATTTTATAATAATATTAATTCGTGGTAAAACACATAATTTTAATACCTGCACTAAAGCAATATAAACATTCCTATTATATAGGTTTTTAAAACCAGGTCAATGTTATTATCCGTTGAACTTTAAATGCATAGCTTTATTAGCTCTCAAAACGTAATATAATGCAGATGTGATGAAACGGACTCACCTTTTCCTCCTACCTCAAAGAAGTTCCAACCGAATATTGAAAATTCTAAGTACACGACTGCGAAATTATTGAATTTTATGAACACACTTGTTTAAAAGTTGTGGTGTGTTTGGTTCCGAAACCCGAAATCTAAATTTTCTGGGATATATTGATCTTTTTCTGTTATATATATACCAAATTTAATTCAAATTTCGCAAACGGGTAGACAGGGTCTTAAACCTATAAGCAATACCGAACAGATATCTTTCTAATGAAGAAGATGAACTAAAAATACAGTAAAACAATAACATAAATTTACATATTACCTTCATGTATCACATATTTTAAACAAGTAAGTTCAGGTTCAGGTTGAGCGAGGAGGTTTTCGAACCTCCTTTTTATTTTTATTGTCGATTAAAAAACATTAAAAGGACTTACTCGTTATATAAATATAATCGTGAAAATTATATTACGTAGTAATTGGTAATTCTATAAGCAATGTTTGCTGTTTACAAAGAGATATCTCCTGAACGTGAACAAACTGCAAACAATATTGCGGTTTTCAATAAATAAATAGCTTGTCACGAACCTCAACCAAACATTTATTTTGCTTAAATAAATATAACGCTTTCGAAATTCTTTTGCTCTTTCTTAACTCCCTTTTTGACATGTACGAATAGAAAGAACACTATTTTATTAATAGTATCAACAATAGTCGGCTCAGAATAAATAAAATTGTAATGGAAAACCACTTTCCAGTGTCTGAAACTCGAAGAAAAAGCTTTTAGTTATAAAAACTATCTGGGAAAAAAGGGACAAGACGGAGAGGTAAGCGCCTTCTACCAAGTTCACAAAGGTACTTAACCACTCGGATATGAACATTTTAATTTGATTAAAAACAGCGAAGTTAGCTAACGTGCCGCACTTGATGGATGCTCCGCTGTCCCTGTACTACGTTATACTAACAATAGCTTCTACCCCACCCGCATTTATCTACCGTGAATAGCAAGACAATATACAATACCTCTTAATCCAATTTTTCTGTTACTTATTTTAGTTCTGTAAAAGTTAGAACAATAGGTGTTCTCGTTGAAAGTATTGGGGCACTTAGATGATTTTGTTGGCAATTGATTCGATATGTATACTTTTAAAATTTGCAAGCGTATTTGAACATAGTAAACCCTACAATAATAAATTTAAAGCCGTTATGACCATGCGGAAAAGCCCGAGAATGAATTAGACCTTGCAAAGTATTACAATGTATTACCTTACCTCATGTTTCTAACGTTCCTTTTAAATGTCCAATTTAGGTAAATGCTTGTATTAGTAGTAGGTTTACATTCAATATTAGGTAACAGTACGAAATATTCGTTATAATACAGGGCAGGATTAGTAGTCCTTAATTTAAAAGGATTATTCGTTATCCATTATGCTAACATGAAAGTACGTCATATTAATGGTCCATTTGTACTCAATTTTAATACTTCGACGTCATATTCATGTTATGTAAATATTTTTTCTTTTAATTATTTTTATTTTGTTTTTTTAGCGTTTCTCATCGTTAAGGTACTCAACGCATGTGGTTGTGATACATATGAAAACCAAATCTTTCATCAATAAACACAATATCTAATGGTAAATCATTTCTCATCTATATGCATATATATTTCGACATAAGCGCATTCCAATATACAAACTCTTTAACTTTATACTATTTGTACGAATTCAACAGACACTGTTATAAATTTACAGACAATATAAAGAAGACCTATTAAGCCTTCAACTTCAACGCTCTTGAAAGCTAGCGAAGTTAATGCACTCATGAGTTAATACCAATTCTTTAAGTAGAATAATAGATAATTTTCATGATTTTTCTGGATTATTAAGTATTTTAAAGTTAAACACATGAATTTATTTTCACAATAGACTTCAAAGTTTGATGAACGGAGTCATAACATGTATGTCCACGGCACAGCACGGCCGCGCCGACTGTGGTGGGTTCAAATCCCACACGGGACTAAAAGCTGTGTGATCCACAAATAGTTGTCCCTAGTCTGAATGTTCTTTGTGTCCGTGGTTTAAATGTTTGTGAAGACCCCCGCGATACAGGAATATTATTAATGCGGTAGCTGTCTTTTTAAAGAAAAAAACTATTTGTAGAGTATTTCTTTTAGTTATATTTACGTGTCTCCCTAGTGATATGAAGTTATCAGCTAACCGCCGCAATATTTTTAATAATGCTCGTAAAATTCTGCCACAATAAAGCTTCGCCTACCAATAAACGGTATAAAATAAAATATTCCCAGAGTAACGGCTGAGAGCACACCAAAGGTATAATTTGATATCTCATTAATTTAACCTGGGCTCTCCGCTAGAGATAGTGGTAGTAATAAACCTGCACAAAAGTTAATGTGCTTAAAAAATTGCTCAAAGAAAGCCTCTTGACATGGCGGATCTTGGGATTTATAATAAATGGTACACTTAAGGGTGTTTTTTGTTTTGCAATATTCTTATGTTCGCTAAAGTGTAATTTGCAATGCCGAACTATTGCATAAGATTAACTGTGTTTCATTTTCTAATTCCTACTTGTTTAGTACCCACCTGTATATCATACCCACCCTTACAGTACATTGAAATATTTAAGTTAACCTTTTTCCTCAATTACTTAGCTTTATCTTTAATACTAGCGCAATTTTTAGATTGGAACAGTACCCAAAAATCAAACAAGGCGCTCTGGCTCTGTTGCGCGGTTCTGTTTGATAAGGATCGACTTGCCGGCAGAAGCACCAGAACCTAAACCCCCAGAACCTTTCTATAAAAAAGTCTTCTTTTAACATATTATTTTAGCTAACATTACGATATTCTGTATTAATTATTTATAGTTATTATGATATAGTTTCATGAGTTTAATGAGTTCATATGTCAAAAACGTTGGGCAAAATTATGCATATATGACCTCACGTTTTATGCAACTCAATAAGCTCATGTGAAAACGATGCTATAGATAGATAGATGATATTAGAACAGCACCTACTATTTTTCAATTCTGCGCTTTCACATCGTACGCCTTTAACAATAAGCTCATGGGAGAACGATGCTATAGACTATAGATAGATAGATGATGTTAGAACAGCACCTACTATTTTTCTATTCTGCGCCTTCACATCGTACGCCTTTAAGTACAAATACCACATGATATTGCGTCATGCATCGTCAACATCTATCTCAAAATGAATCATTTACTGATAAGAACCGAGATCAACATAATAATTACTGATAGCTTAAATAAAAACTGATATGACACGTATGAGAGTAAACAATGACCATCAAGGACGGTTATCATGATAAAAATAGATATAAAAGTGGGGTACGTCCCAAGCGAAATGAGTTAAATCGGAGCGAACGAACGTGAGAAAAAAAAACACTGCACTCACACTATGTACATTACATTAAGATGTATGTTTATGGGATGAGCAAAGCTTTTTCGCTTACAGTCTATACTAGCACCCACGGCGTCAAATCCCTGCTCAACACAAACAACAAAAATGATATTTGCTTAGAAGAAATTATCTACCTATCTATAGTAATAATTGTAGGAGATAAGGCCTGATGAATTTAAAACCTTTTTAGAGTCAGTTAAAAATCATCTAATTGCAGGTCTATCTATAAAGCTGATAGAACTAACAACATTAATCACTACCAAAAAATTCAACGCTACAAAGACTCCAAAACGACGAGGAAATGTTCGAATATCTGTTGCAAGAGCCAAATCGAGTTCTAGCAAACATCAGCCAAATTGGACTCTGGCAAAGTGGGCAACTATTTACATGTAACCTACCTTCAATGTAATGATATTGGGACGTAATAACAAAATGTATTTCTAATTTAAAATATTCTCCTTTTCTACGGGTAATGGTCAATGAAGCACATAAATAAAAGGACTTGCCGCTTCACAAACTCACTTAATGTACCTACAAATTTTATTGTATTTGTGTATTTTCGGCTGTGTCTGAACTAGACATGAAAATCGAAAACCCAGAAGGTAAAAGAAAAAATATATTTATTTGGCATCGCACAGTGTTACAAATGGACAAAAAATATAACTTAGAGAATAGAGCCTAGCTCCTACGTAAAATTAAAATAGTACCTGTGACATTATGCTACCATATCATATGTTGACGTATATTGTATTCGACATAAAGGTTTGGCGTTTATAACAGAGCATTAAACTACTTAGATGCACGGCACGGTCATAGTATGTACCATAAATTGTCTTCCAGTCAATGTTTTCACTAAAACACAAGTCGTTTCAGGACTCAGCGGGTGACAATTAAAATGTTACACAAATTACTGCGTTAATATGCGAACCGTATGAAACCAAATTGGGAGTCAACGTTTCTTTGTAACTTTCTAAAGAAGAGCAAACGGCCAGTGAAAAAACCTCTGGAGTTTCCACTTTACAGATCGCAGAACTCATTACAAAAGCACTCTACTAGGTATACTCTCAGTTTACGTGCTACATTTAGGGCTGTGTTACGTATACTATACTTAATTATAATATACAAACGGAACATTGAAAATGGAAGAACTTGTTGCCGGTACCAAAACTTTAATATTTATTTACGTCTATTTATATAAATCATGTATATTAGATACTTTTCTTAGAGTACTATCTATATTATTAAAAAACTATATTAAGAACATCAATTATTTTCAAATATTACCTATTGCCTTAATACTTACCTTGTCAAATTGCAGCCGAACAGCCGCTGGCTTTATAAAAGGATAAGGTACGCGGGAACAGATCCTTGTTCTTCGTCAGATCATAGAGAAAGCCAGAGAATTTAATATCCCTTTTTATATCTGCTTTGTGAACTTCCTGATGGCGTTCGACACGGCGACTGGAGGAAACTCTGGCAAGTCCTATCAGAAATGGGTGTACCACAACATCTTATATATCTCATGCAAAAACTTTGCGAGGACGGCACAGCGGCTGTAAGGGTAGACGAAGTAGACTCTGAAAGTTTTAAAACTGAGGCAGGAGTTCGACAGGGGTGTATTTTTTCTCCGCTCTTTTTCAACACCTACACCGAATATCATGTTGAATAGGATAAAAGTGTTTCTATTGAGAAAAGCACGATGAGCAGTTTGGTATACGCTGATGACACAACATTGCTTGGTATTACAAAAGAAATATATAAGAGCTTTCAACACATCTGGAAGTAACTTCTCTTGGATTTTGATTGGTTACTAATAAAGACAAAACCAAATTGATGATAGTCGATCGTGCCTGGCTTAATAAGAAAGGCATCCTCAGCATAGCCAATTGTGAAGTAATTCAGTGCTATGTCGACCTTGGCTCTCTCTACTGTCTCAAATACGTGGGATTGAAAAAAGGCGTTGTGCTATTATAAGGTCTGCAGGAGAGAAATTAAACAAAGTTTGTAAAGATAGGAAAATAACCAAAAGTGTAAAGGTTGAAATTATGAGATGCCTTGTATTTCTAATATTTCTCTAAAATTTGTTGCAAATTTGAATTTGAAATGTAGTACTAAAGAGAACTCTCAAAGATTCCCTGGACGGCATTTTGCAAGAACAACTCCATCTTAGAAGAACTTAATATTAAACAACGACTTGCGTTAACGTCAACTGTGTGAACGTCTGGTGGTACAAGGCCAGATGAAAGGTAAAAGGTTCATACGGGCGATCACCTACCCGCTGGACAGAACTTATAAAATCAGTGACCCAAACATCTGTCGTGACATGCTCTCGTAATGCCGTTGATCGTACCAAGTGGAGAAACATCGCGAGAGAGACGGTCCTAATCAGAAGTAAGATTCCTGCATGACCATGTATCCACCAACCACGACCACTCTGACAAGAGTGTATGACTGAGAACAATAAAACCATCCTTAAGTTACCATATTCAATCTAACTTTAATTTTAAATCTAACAAGTGACGCCGCTCTTCAAATACAGATCCAAACAAATTTGTGCACGAACTACCGACATAATCTACTTAAACGTGATTTTTTGTTCTCTTCACGAAAAGTGCATGTGAAATACACACACTCGGAGCATATGAAGTGGAATAAACGCCTAATTAGTCAGAGAAAGTGTGGGCACGAACCTGAATCCTATTCATTTTTCTCTTTCGAATTTAAAATTGAATGAGCAAGAATAAAAAAGATAGAAACCCGCCACTGGTGCAGTGATGCAAGTTTAACTGGTGATCGTGAATTTGTCTATTTGTACCCTCAGGTATACTACAGGAACACTTACTAAGGTTCTATATTAGACAAGAAAACACAAAACTATAAATGCACAAAACTATATATTTATACATTATGTATGTAACTTTACTTGTGACGTCATGAATAAACATGAAAAAGAATAACTGACTTTATAATAGCCAATGAATGTTTGTAGGATCTTGACATTGCAGCATCTTGACATGTTTCTGTTTCAAATCTATCAAATGTGTGATGTCAAAGTTAAAAACTTTAAAAACCAGTCACGATAATGTAAGCAACTAATACATTTGAAAAAATGGTTAAACAAATCTACATTTTCTATGCGTATTACTATGCTTTCCATACACAGGTAATTTACTATTGCAGAACTCTGTAAAGTTTTTGTATGGAACTTTGGATTTAAGTTGGTCACTTCGAAACCGCCATCGCGTCGAGTACTGTGGGTTTAATCCTCACATTTTACCATTATAATTGTAATAGAAATATGTCCTGAATGTGTGTACTTTGTCCTTGTTGTTATGATATTGAAACCACCTACAACTACGGGTTATACCGGTTATTCCACTAATGTGAAAGTAGCCTTAAAAAAATAAAAGTTTGTAACACGACGGACTACAGCTTATTTTCAATTGCGATGTTATAAAATGTTTAACGAACCAATGTTACCTTTATTTTATCATTAATTTATATTGTCTTTCCACCAAGTACACCACCATTCAAGTACAATATATTTCAGGATTTTACGATGAGCAATTGGGGCATTTAAAGGTATTTTAGCGTAAAAAAACTATTGATCGAAACGTCAAAAGCACCTGAGGCTTTGATAAGAAAAGGCAATTAAAAAACAATGGATGTCAAACATTTTGTAAGGTTTTGACGTCCTATAAGTTCACAACAATGTACATCGAGCAAACCAATCGATATCTTGAGGAAGTTATTATTGTCGAAATTCAATATAAATTTAGTTAAGAACTTACAACAGTCAATTCCAGCGAAACAGTAATGTGTAATAATTAAATATGTTCGTTTCCACTTTAGATTAATGTTCTCCAAGGACCCGTACATGTTAACTAGATGTCTCTATGTACCTCCCAAAGGAGAATGAAACTCGTAGTATTTCATGTGAAAGATTGAGTTTTACCTACCGAAAATTCAAAACATGCACTTTGGATATCAACATTGAATATGAGATACATATTTAATTTGAACTTGGAGGTAGGAGGTAATATCCTTAATTTGCTTGGAAACTTTTATAATATATATATTTTTTTTTTTCATTAAAATATTTATTATTTATATATAAACAGTTGAGTAGCTTTTATTTTATTTTGTTTAATAGATATTGCCGAAGCTTTTTCTATCGTGGAAACGGGTCATCACCTCACCGGAGCTACATGTGAAGTGGTGAGTCGGAATCAAACCGACTGATACCACACGGTATTCCGTCACAAATGAGTCTATTGCAAGGGACTCGGGTTTACAAGGAAACCAATACTGCCGTCGTAAATGAAAACACAGTAACTCCTATTACTGTTTAACTGTAGTTACTGTGTTTTCATTTACGACGGCAGAATATTACTACGCATAAACTCGGCAGTGATTTAATCTCAACAGCATTTATTCTACTTTCATAATTATTCTGCCTTACCCAACTCTCGCTACAATACGTTAAGGTTATGAATTCTTTCCACCACGCCATTATGAATTCTTTGGTACCGTCTGACCACTCATAAAAATAGATCTACAATTTTATTCTAAAAACAATAAACACTTTCTTAGCGAGTAACGTGTCCTACATTCTCCGATTCATGATTACACCTTCGTGATAAGCCCCTCATGGCTACTTTATCAGTAATGTGCTCAAACACGCTTCAATCTGTCTACGTAGCTATTATATTTCAGTTTACATAATTGCCTATCATCGTAAACGTATCGATGTGTGCTTAAATGGCGAATAGCGGTAAGCGAATTCGAACACGACCGTTTAGTTTCGATGCTAAATATATGATCATTCATATATGATTATATCAAGATGATAATGTACACATAAAACTTTGAGAGAACTTCCCTACTTAAATATTCTTAACTCTAACACGACCAAGCGACGGATTGATGTCACAAATAATCTCTCCTCAACTAATAATAACTTTCAACTTCTATTGTAGGTAACTTTCTTTGACTGACGTCTGTCAGGTTATTTCAAGCACCATTGTAAATATTTTAAGCAACTAAGTAATAACTAATAATACTCATAAAGAAAATAGAAGAACAGGTTAACATTAAAAATATATAAAGAATACATGTAGGTATGTATTTACTAGAAAGTAGAAACCATGAAAATATTAATATTAAATACAGTAGTAACAGCAGTTTATATGCCAATTTACATGTGCAAATGCAAATTAGAATGACTATTGATTTAAAGTTATTGTGTACCTTTAGATATGCCAAAAGTATACAATAATGAAGACTACACACTTTACTACTTGTCATACATAATATGGGAATGCAAATCATCATAATATTCTACTAAAACGATTCTATTAAAACACTTTATTTATACAAAGAGAGAGTCATCACAACTACCACATGGAACCTATTAAAAGCTAAATCAAAACTTGATTGTCCTGTATTGTTACGTATTTCAGCTAATACGACGAAGTGCTAAATATTATGATAATAATATATAGTGATAATAATATTTGTGTTCAAGGATAAATCTATTTAAAAACTGTATCTATAATTTTAAAGGTTCTTAAACTCGTGACACTGACGATATTCTCCATACAGACCATACCGCATTACACTGCTTTTACTAGTGTAGTAGCCTACACCTTCCCTTAAGCTTTACATTTTGTTCCCCATGAACGCATACCATTAAGGAGCATTTCCCCAAAGTAAAATACAGTGAAGTCATACAAACGACACTATAATGTTTCGAAATGTGTGCTCGGTCGGAATGAAACACTGCCTCTTGCAGATTCCACCCACTTATCAACGGACAGGACAACGTCACTCGTTGTTTGAAAATAAAACGCCTGAACCAACTTATATAACATTTTATATAAGCTTTAACTCGTCTTCTTTTAACTTGTATTCTGTTTAAAAATTGATCTTAACAACTTAAACTACTAAATGGTTGTCCATGCATGAGCATAAATTAATATTCATTCCACAATTTGAATTTCAATGAACAACTGCAATTACAAAGGTTTTAAATTTATATTTCATTCATTTGAGCGTTGATATTCAAGAATGTTCTATTTTTTGTGTAAATATATAGTTTTTCTCACAATGTCGGAAAAAAAGTATAAGTTCTGAAAAAATATTTTTTCGTAATAAATTTACTTGCTTTTAATTGCAAAGTGACTGAAATATTTTAATGTTACCAACCTGGTACGGCCCTACAAAATATTTTTTATACTTTTAATATTAGATTGCAGGAGGGTATCAAATAGCTACACCAACCTACTTAAAATTAAAAGGAATTTTTCATTTTTCGCGCGGTATTTTACAACATTTTAGAAGTAGGTTTGGATTATCCTTCCAAATATTTATTTATTTATTTATATTAGGGATAACATCAGCTGCCAATTCTTAACTAGGTATACTTAACAAAGGTTACATGAGTAGCCAATAATAGTTATCCTCGGTAGATGCATTGAGTGGATGAATATGCTATAAACAGTACTTAATATTAAAGCTGATTGGCAAACTTTGAAGAGATACATACGAAAGAGAGAAATACAACATATAATAAATTATATAAATAATATAATTTTATAAATAATATATATGAGGAAAAATAAACTTACATAAGTACTATGGAGCGTTTCTGTTATCTAGAAACCCTATAAAACCCATAAAACCAGCCATCTAGTGTAATATTGTTGAGATATGAAAAAGCCTATGATGATAGTAATTTAAGCAAAACTCGTTTTTTGAAATTGTCCTTGGAACCAATGAATAAGTCCACACTATTAAAATGATTATTGTAAGAGTCAAGTAGACGTAACATACAACAACATAGTAACACAATTCAGACAAAATCAATAACAAAGTTTATAAAGTGTGAGAAAATACAATATTTTTGCAAACACTCCCACTCCCCTTATCAACACGAGTAGTTAGTACAAAATTTAATTTTAGGTACCTAAGTTCAAATCTAAAGAGGAGATCTCTTTCGATAAGGGCCATTACCATTTCCACGACACCTACGCTAAAGTTACACAACCTAAAAATAATCTACAAGTGGAGTAAATGTAGGCACAATACTCTTGAACTAGGCTATTTAGGAGATAGGTATCTGTCATCGCATATTCTAACTGTTACTTATGTTGTCTGAACAATTACTCACTACACTAGCGCTAATGTTATCTTATTTCGAAGAAATCTTATAATGTGCGATGTCTGGCAATCACAAAATAATCAAATTAACGTACGTAAATAAAGCAAAGAATTCATAATTATGTTTCTATCTGATACAGTCATTGCGTTATCAAGACGTTATTAGAAATTTAAATCATTGATCAATCATTTGTTCTATCACGAAGATTTGAAGGTGTGCTTTTATTTGTATTTTGCAATGAATACTAAAATGTATATACATTATTTTACATACCAAATATAAAGTTAAGTAAAATTGTATTTATATATTATCTACTATTGTTCGCTCAGTGGCCGCAATTCGACCACAATCACAAATATTATTTTTAAATAAACCAGGACAAGTGCGAGTCTGACTCGCACAGCGAAGGTTCCATAAGCAAAAAAACTTATATACAGATAGTTCGTCCATATCGGGAATCGATCCTCGAAGATCTTTGCCCGTTTTTTCCAAAAGACAAACTTAAAATTAACGCCCAGCACATTAGCATGACTGATGCTATTAAGAAGAAAGAATAGAACATTTTATTGACAAAATACCACCAATTTGAAGCACTGTGTATTATTTGGTGCTGTGCAGACTTTGCTGAAAATTAACAGGATAAACAAGAAGCATTCCCACGTTTTGCCAGCATATATTTAAACACCGCGTAATTAAAAGTTAACCTTTTCCTATGAATCACTTACAGTCTCACTTAGAATTAAAGAAAATACCCACAAAGATAACCTAGACAACTTAATGCCACCCGTCTTAGAATCATGAATAATATCTAATCGCGGAAGTAGTATGCTTCACACAGCCTTAGCCCAATAAGCTACCCAGGTAGTACTTCCATATCATTTAGTTTAACAGCTAATACATTTATGATGTTAACACATAGGTATTTTCTTCTGCGTATAAAAAAGAAAACACAGAACCTACGTAAGGTTCTGTGTTTTCTTTTTTATACGCAGAATTTTTATTAGAGTTAATTGTATGTCATTCGTTTAACTATCATGGAAAACTCGTTTGAAGAGTTCCATTGGAAAGCTAGAATAAATCAATAGAACTGATTTATTGTACTGTGCAAACAGCTATAAATCATAGGCAGGCGCGGCTCTGAGCGCTGTGCATTTCAACTGCTACGTATAACATGTATGTATAACACTCTTCAAAACTTCACATGATGTCATAACCTCCTACACGTCATACTTGTACAAAGTATTTATAACTGAGTATAAAAAGGAAATATAAGAAATACGGTTATTGGTCGACGGTACCATTTGGTGAGCTAATGGTCCACAACACTTTTCTTCACAGGTGATTTAAAAAAGTAGAATCCGCTCGATTTTTGCAATCGGCTGCAATCTTTCTCTTTGAATACATTGATATGCTTTGGGAAGTAATATATAAAAGAACATTTATCTCTTCTACAATTAACCTTATACTCATTTAAATTGTTAAATGTTTAAAACACAGACATTAATTATACCATTTCCCACATTTATTTTGGCAAATCAGCATTAAAAGGAACGGTAGCTTAACTGGAATTCTAGTTATAAAGGCCTCATGTTGCGTATTCTGTACCAGCTACCGTTTCTCACAGCAAGACTCCGTTTAGAAACATAAGATAGAAGTACCTAAACAAGTCATGTGTGAATCCGCTTTAATTTAATTTGTTCCGTAGTGTTATGTAGGTACAGGTTATACTCCCTAACTCCATATAAATGTTCATATTTTCTGTAACTACTATTTGACTTAGAACCCTTGGGAAGACAACGAAGCTCATATAAAATTAAAACTAATCTTCTCACGTTTGTATTACATCAAGCCAAATAATCTCAATCATTATTTCAGGAAAACAAAGGTTTTTTAACGCCTGAAGAATTCGTTACATTATAGTTTTTGAGAGATTTTATTACATTCATAGAGTGCTACGAGTAGTATCGATCCTACAGCAGCTTTGTTAAAGTTAATTATAATTATTTTTTTTTCAATACAAAATCTCAAAAAATAAAGAGTTTTGGAGCAAGATATTGTAATCACAAGTTACGTCAAAAAGACTTTCATTTCCAATTTCATTATTTTTATAGCTTCAAACATATTTATAAATTAACGAAGACATATCAACCTCATGTCATTGCATGCTTTGAAGAATAATATCGAAAATTACAAAATGAAACGAAGTAGTATATAATCAAAGACGAAGTCATAAAAAAACTGTATCACAGTTTCTTCAACGTTGTTTACTATTTTTTTTAATATATTCATTGCTGTAATGCTATAATACCCTTTTCAATGGAGCCTATTATTTAAACATTTTTTGCTAATACAAAAGTCCTTTGAATAATATTCGTTTGAGATATATGTCAAACGAATATTATTCTAGTGTAACATGGTTCTTAATGTTACTTAAACTGTACATAAGATACATCTATATCTTTACATCATGTTACACTTTACTTTGTAACGACAAAAAGACGATTTCCTTTTGACTAACAAGGCGATCATTTATCTAGTTGCGTGAAGATAAAGAACTTTTAAGATATTTTGTAATCACACTTAATTGTCTGTAATGAACAACGCCTCAAATAAGGCTGCATATTTAAAGCAAAATTGTATACGAACAGGTATGCTAAGTAAAAATAGCCAAGCTACGAAAATGGACATAGCATTCATTGTTGATCTTAATTTTAATATTATCTTGTCTTGCACAGAGAGGAAATGAAAAAAGTTTGGTATTTCATTTAAGTAATTCTCCAAACCAGTTTTGAATACAAATAATTCTTGAAAAGATTCTACTTAATTATAACTGCAAAATCCCCTGTCTTCTAAGAGAGCCCTCGTAGGCAAGTAACATGGCTTAATGTATCATGTATCACGCTACTCAGCGTTACTAGCGAGTTATTAATAATTAAGTTGTCGAAAATATGGTATTTCCATGAACTAGGGAGTAGTGGAGCCGCGTCCTAGCGTAATTTCAGACCAGCCATCAACTTAGTTTAGATAATTTGATCAGAGTCGACTTACAAGCTAGAGAGTAGGTACACAGGTAGTATAGACGGACGACAAATACTGTACCTGTACCTTCAACTATCTCTACCCAGCATTTTGTATATTTGACATTTTTGCGTAAGCATTCCACTTTGATACGGAGTTTACAAAATTGCTAATAGTTTTCAACACATACTACTAACAATATAAAAATAGTCCATTAATTAGGGGTAAAATCAACTGTTACTACATATATCTGTACTTATCTACAATTAACTGCATATCAATCTAAATATCGCAGATGAAAATCAACTTGTTAACAATTCGGGAAAGACATTTAGATGTGACTTGTCGCAACGATAAATCAGTGTCATTTTTAAACTTTTACTGAATTTTTTTTCTGCGTTTCTTTGCAATCAGCCTTAAGACTGAGCAATTCTGTTTTCTGATTGTGTCGGGCGGAGTGTCTTCCCATTGGAAGCATCTACTCATGTGCTGCACAGAGCTACTGGCGGTCTTCTAGCTCTAAGATATGATGACGTTTTAGTCGTCTCACATACTGGTCCATGGTGAGAATAAATATCGAAAAGTTCGAGTAACGTTAACACTCCATCAGAAGAAGACTTCAACATGGCGTCGTCTTGGCGAATGTCTCCAAAAAATCAGTTGAACATTAGACTTTCGATCGTGCGGAGTAACAAAGAGAAATCGACGGAAACGAAAAATAGCTGTTATATTTTGCGGGTACGTATTAAATTCAATACGAAAATGGTTTTATTAGGAGACGACTTCAGATAGGAACTTGCTCTAAGAGTGCTTCAGCTACTATAGCTTGTATATTCTCTTGTTAATAATACAGATTTTTTTTATGATAGCGCTTTTGCTACAATCATATTGCCGACTGATTCATTTTTAAACTTTTATATCACTACATATTATAAAACAAAGTCCCCCGCCGCGTCTGTCTGTATGTTCCCAATAAACTCAAAAACTACTGAACGGATTTTTATGCGATTTTCACCAATAGATAGAGCGATTCATGAGGAAGGATTAGGTACATATTATTTGTTAAGATTTTGTGTAAATTGGTTGAAATATGATGATGATTGTTGAAGATGTCTCTACTACCAGTGTGAAGCCAGGGCGGGTAGATAAATGTATAAATCAGGACTCACATAATTGCCGTATTTTTACAACATGAGGGAAGATGATTATCGTTTGTTGAGTTCCGTCATCGTAAACACGCTACTCGCCAGCGTATGCGTATCCGTATGGATGTCGTGAGTGTTTACTGTAGTGTCTTACTATCGACAGTGCAAACAAAAATATAGGCCAAGTGCGGGTAGTTACCTAAATTCAAGGAGACCTCAGCGAAGCTCTCATTAATCGAACCACGCCCAAGGTCGATGGATTTCGATCCAAACGGTGGGTATACAGAAGGTATCGTATCTTATTAATATTATCGCGATTAAATCCTGATTTATACATCTAATAGGCAGCGTTATCACTGTTCAAAGTCAATAAGCTCAAGAGCTACCGGTCGTTTTAGCACAAGGCGTTCATAAATTATTTTTTCAGTATCCGTTACTTATAAAAATATTAAGCTGACAGGATCACGAAATTGCTTCTATAAACCTTTAACTTTTATGAGTTTAAATTTAAAATAGCTTTTTTCAATTGTCAGCCGATTACATTGGTTTAAACGATAAGGTTTTCAAGTATTTAATAAATTGTTCATAAGTTGCTTTTACGACAGACGTCAAAAAGTTTACTAAATAATATAATTTTAACTACCTTCCAACTACATAGAAACTACATAGAAATATAATTCTGGCTAGAATATTGTGAGTATTTAGATAATGATGAT
Source organism: Euplagia quadripunctaria (assembly GCA_963859945.1). Classification (NCBI taxonomy): domain Eukaryota; kingdom Metazoa; phylum Arthropoda; class Insecta; order Lepidoptera; family Erebidae; genus Euplagia; species Euplagia quadripunctaria. Next base: position 14,782,141 of record OY982560.1, on the reverse strand, counting down.
GATGTAATCACGGAACTACTAGCAAAATAGAATGTTCTTAAGTAATTAACCCTAAAATATTATTGTACTTGGACTTGTGTTATACACCACACAACCGAACCGTATAAATTTTATTACGAAAAAAAAAATAATGGCAATGGAATCTGTTATGCATAAACTTACAGAAGAATTTTGGTTAGCAAATATTAAACATCAATTGATCGTTTAAAACGCATACTAATTTTGTTGTTAAGTTAATGTATCCACAAAGAGCGTTCTCGTCTCTTTTACCTCGTTTTATAAAACAATAGACACCTGATTAGTTTATTTCAATGAACAATGGCTAGATTTTTAAAATTATTAAAATATTTTAAAGTATGTTCCTCAAGATTGCTTTCATGGACCTATTAAATAGGGAACATAACTTGTTGTGACAGAATTTATATCCGATATATCGACGAGCAACAGCTGCTTGCGCTTCTCTTTACGATCTGCGTTTAATCAAGAACCAATTACGTGTCAAATCCTGCTGGTTCATTAAATGCGAAAGTTTAGATCACTGGCTGGGTGGGTGTCTAGATACGGATGTCAATCCAATTCCAAGCTTTACTATCATAATATCTGTTTAGGGTTACGTACATCTAAATGTAAAGCCACTTTGTTATGTATCTGTTCAACAATTCATGATCCACAATCTTGCAACCATCTAATGTTTAGATATCTTAAATTAGCAAAACATTAATAGGTGATTTATTGCATATATTATGGCAGTATATCAGAAACTTAATAATACTTTGTTAACTTATTCTTAGCTTATTTTTAACTTATTATAATAAAACAAATTTAGTGTTTCCTTTATTGCCATAATATAATATAAGTAAACAAGTGGTGTTTACCTTTGAGCAATTGCTACACTGTATTCTTATTATTGCATATATTATGTTGTAAGTGTTTTTATGTGTAAGTAATTGTTGGTCAACCTTAAATAAATAAATAAATAAACAAAAAATATATATATAATTATCCTCCGCGCCTTTTCTAAGTTGGGGACGGCTTTTAGTCTAACTACGATACGGCCGAACTACGATATTTTACGTGAAGCGACTGCAATCAGACCTCCATAACCAAAGTATCAAAGTTCAGTAGTTAGACCACGTTATCGGACTTTTTAAGGGCTCCACTCCAACTACCCGTAACGAATGCCACAGATGTTCCTATGGCAACCGGGACCGACGACTTAACGTGTTCTCCGAGGCACGGAGGGTTGTCAATGTGTTAAGATTGGTCACCCATCCTAAGACCGACCTGGCCCTGGACCCTAGTATCAGTTATCCGTGTAATGTGCTAACCTACTCGGATAACACTTAGCCACGAGTTTAAAAGTTTCAAATTGGCATATCTATAAAACCATATCTATCTTTTATACAAATGGTTCATACCTCCATTAAGGTACCATTATATTCAAAATACTCAATCAAAATTTAATTGTCCTTTTGTGTATAACATTAATTGTTATTTCAGTTTGGGAATAATATACAAAGCCACATCATAGTAATATGTACTCATAAAATTAACGCGAACTTATTGACAACGACACCTTTGTCATAATTATATGTACATAGAATAGAATAGAATAATCTTTATTGATTTATCTTTATATATCAAATCATTAGTGAAACTTTTGTCACCTAAAACATAAGCGAAAATTGTATATAATAATAATATATATATAGAATATATATATAACAAATGTATTCATTATAATATGTGTATTAATGTAATACTTTCAGTAACACTCGACCTCCTCAAGTGAACCTTTAACTGTATAATCCTTTTGACTTATCTTTTGGCAAATTGCTTAACAAAGGCACACACAATTTATTTCCATTTTATGTGTTGTATTTTTAACGTTTATCCCAGAATTTTCTTTTATTTTATTTCTTGTCACATCAATTACTTATATACCAAACAATTGCCATATTTATTTTTTATTACACTGTCGTATGATTTTCTCGTTTCAGAAAGAAAGAAAGAAAATATGTTTATTAAACACACTACCACATTATATACATTACACATAATTTTATTGATGTGTCGTGATGCGCGCCACAATACATGTTCAGAACGACAATATCTATCTCTAAAAAAATGAAATAAGGCTTTTTACTTTCCTATAACTTATATTTCTTCAAATTTCACTTTCAGTTTTTCTTCAGACAATTTCATAGACATTTGGTTTTTTTTTCGGTTGAAATTTTGTACGAGGTCCATTAGATTCACAAATAGTTATTTCGATTGGCCCGGACCACCGCGGTGTAAGAGCTAATGTAATTTTATTTCGGAATTGCATTTCTTATTTCGAATACAGGTGTTCATATATACCAAGTATTATTTTCTTATTTCCTTTTTAACCATGTTATAAGAGATTGCTCTAAATTCTTTTTTTATGAGCAGCATCCTAAGGTTACAGAGTAGGAATTCTGAAAATATCTATTGCAGTTTAGCAGTCGTAAATTTTCAAATTAATAAAACAGCCTTTACAACACAGCCTAAGAATTGAAAAGAGTTACCGCTCTAATAGTATAGTGTCCAAATATTGGTATAACTCTACTAAGTAAGTACGTTTTTCATAAGTAAGTTTTTGAACTTGTTGACTAGACTATGAGCAGTCAATCGCACTAAACCAATTGTATTAAAACACATCACAACAAAGGTGCACTTTTAAAACATATTTATTCATTCATATTTTATTAAAATATACAGAAAGTACTTGCTCGCGTGTAGGACAGCATGCGTAGTTTGCATATACTTCATCACTTTATATTCGAAAACCTACATAAATAATCAACATTACGTAAAAACATTCATACCATCAAAAACTACTTTCACATTACAACTATCGATCAGGCTTCTTGTTTTTGATAAGGGGCGATGAGTTACCCTAACACCTTGTTACAATAGAACTATTGAACTGACATCATCTTAACTTACCCAAGGGAGGCCCCCTTGGGTAAGTTAAACCAGAGAACTGCTTAACTAACACAACTAACTACATCATGGTTTAAAGATTTTGGACTGCTTGATAACCGAACCGAACTAATTAAAAATAATTCAGTCCTCTAAATTACAAAGAGAGTTGCTTATGTAGGTATATTAATACATTTGCTAACTAAACTTTGATCAAATATGTCATGATCGAAGGGACTAAAACAGAACTTTCAACGCTGATATAATAGTGGTATGTTGACCAAGAAAGTGAGTCATGTGTGTCATTACTACAATTCAGCATCTAATAAAACGAATTTTAAATACTACAAAAGATTGAAGTTAGAAAATTCTTACAAGCGAGCTTATAAGTATCGGTGACAAAAGTATCCGTGCGTCTTGATAATCCTACATAATCTCTCGTTCCGAACAGTGTGTGGTTAAAAACTACTTGGATAAACCATTTGACTTAATAACCCCAAAGTTTCTTCTTCAGATTCGTGGGAATATTCCTCCGAAGAAAATTATAGACCTGATTTTGAAGGATATAACATTATATAGTCCGTAAAAGGGAAAGTTTTATACAGATAAGGTGCATAATATATATCAAAGGACGTTATATATATTTTATATGACATGTATACATAAAAGAAGTGAAAATATCTGTTTTAAATTTAATAACAAAACATTCAAGGTTTTAAATGCTTAAGCTTAAAGATTTTGACTAGATTAAAATGAGAATTGTAGGCGTCTGGACACTGAGGAGCGTGACCAATCGTCGTTCAAGTCTCTGGAACGACCTTGCAATGAACAGTTACCTATACAAATTGTTAAATACACACTTTACTGTCTTGCCATACCAACTGACAATATGTATAAATTTTATTCTAAAGGGTTCTCAACATGAAAAAAATTGCAAAACATAGTTTAAGTCCACCATTAACGTTAACTTCGCTGGGTAGTCAAGTATTTCACGAACGTCCACGAAAGAACAACTGATAACACGACAAAAGCTGGAAATAGTCCCTTGCGGTAATTATTCAAAGACCGTCACAAGTTCAACTATTGTTCCACTCTCTTAACAAACGTTTGCATACGGCATTTTAGTTTGGCTGCAAACTTTCCTCGGGCTCTTTCATTCATGTTATTGTTGTAACTGTTTTAATTGTACTCCACTACAACAAACTAAAGAAATATGCTGTTTTCTTCCAGTTTTACTACCAATTTACCCACGTCCTATGATGTTTCAACTGTATCAATGGTACAAGACTTATGTCGTGTTAATTATCATTAGATTATATACATAGCATAGCATATTTATTATTAGATCGGTACAGAGACATTAGGAAGTTATTATAAATATGCAATAATGTTTCTTAGAATATTATGATTCCTAGGATCAGACATGGAACCAATTTCATAAATTTCCAAAACTAGAATTCACAATGGTGATTTCGTAAAAGAAACTGTATGATATAGATGATAATATTTCCAAGATTTTAGAAACAACGTCTTAGACTACGCGTTGTCTGTCACAGTTGTGTAACAGTCGTTATATCTTGTCTTCCCTTTTTCATTTTGCATGCACTTTTAATTTTACTAACTTTCCCACTTCTCGGCGCTCGTATACCTATGTATTAATTTCAGCGCGAAAAGGCGTGACTAAGTAAGAAACGTGTTCGTGTATGTTTTTTACTTAGTTCAGCAAAGGTTCACTGTAATTAGGTGTTAGGCTGTGATATAATTAGGTATTAGGTTTTATAGGAAATAGGTTACGCATCAAATCATCTCAGCTATCGCAAATAAATCTTTACGTCCACCTTTGCAGCAGATATTCCGATTTCCTTTTCTGCATTCAGACGGTAAACGGATCTTTCAAATTCTTGAGCTTTTATTATTAAAAGCGTTTGAAAAGGAATACATACTACACGTACACTAGTCCTGACAATATTATAGAGATAGATAGACTCACATACTTCTAGAAATGTAATCATTCATAAAACTAAGAATATTCAAGACATTCACTGTAATCGATTTGTGACCATTAAATTGAGAAAACCAGGTTATTTAACATTGGTTTTAACGACTTTAAATGCAAATTACAAAAATACTACAGTATTCTATGATACCTCTTTTACGATAACAATATAAAAATAAATGTTTTTATTATTTAATAAACGTAGGTATTTAATTATTTAATCAAAAAAATATTTACTGTCTTTGTCCATCCAAAGGTTGCGAATAAGAAATTGCTTTTAGTGATACCTAAAGCCGGCCTTTGTACACATTATTGTTTCTGTGCTTTCCGTCTAATCTTATTGTAATTGCTGTACAATAGAATTTATTTCTATTCTATTTCTATTGCTGATTACGTCATTAAATTCTGATCAAGTAAATCTCGAAAGTTTTTGTAATTGAATTTCAGGACTTTTTTTACTAATTCAAGACAATATTTGTAGAATTATTTACCGATAAATTCTTACAACACACTTACGACTGAAGAATCTTAGACATTAAGTTCTTCAAGGCTACCAGATGTGAAAGTTTTTGATAAATATGGTCTACTAGCGACCCGCCCCGGCTTCGCACGGGTGCAATGATAATACTAAATATACTACAGAATGTCTTTATATACAACGTTCACAGCTTTTTTGTTATTAGACAATACAAACATGTTTTCTTCAGAGGTTACTCTTGAAAGAGCGATATAAACCCTCTGACCGGTACCGCCGCAACCGCTATGTCCCTGCATTTTAAATCTGTAATATCTTCGAAAATATTCATTGAAATTACATGCTGTTAAGGGCCATTTTGATCTATATTAAATGCACAATGTTTTTAAGGTACTTAATTGGATAAGGATTAATGCTGTATTGCTTAAAATTGCTACGTAAATAAGCCATTATTTCTCGTAAAAAGTAAAGGATAAAAAATGGTTATTGTGGGTTATTCCTAAGAGACAGACATATACCATCGCGGACTTTTTTGTAGACCTTTTTAAGATGTACAATACTGTGGTACATTATTTTGATCTATCTCGTAGGGTTCAGCCAGCGTTTGCAATGTAAACGCAAAACAAATGGGTTTGTTTACGACATCACATTAAAAAACCTCTAAAGTTATCAATGTTTCTCTACTATATTATGCATGTGTTATACATATAAACCTTCCTCTTGAATTACTCTATCTATTAAAAAAAACCGCATCAAATGCCGTTGCGTAGTTTTAAAAATCTAAGCATACATAGGGACAGACGGACAGCAGGAAGCGACTTTGTTTTATACTATGTAGTGATACATCGAACCTCATCTGCTACGTACACAAACTTACAAATGTGTTCAAAATCTTAATATAGTATCCACAACTACTCAACATTCTCACTGCTGCAGATAACAAGGCTTGTCAGTTCTCAGATCCCTAAATTAAGGTTATGAAAAGCAGAAATGTTGGAAAAGATTCCCTTTGAGCCGACAGCTTGCGACCCACTTATAATAAATCCACAGTTTCTTCAGTTGCAGCTTTCAATCGTGTTTAAACTACCACGATCACATAGTTGACTTCTATTTAGATACAAGAATTCCTTCTAGTTAGCTACCCTATCAACATGAATAGAGACTGAATAGAGACGAGACATTGAATTCGTATGTTTCGTATTCACTTTCCTTATGGTTTTTTTTTTACTTAATTTTACTACGTATATTTATTATTAAGTCGCATACACGACAACGTTACGTAACGAAGAGCATTTGTAATACAATACGAGAATTACCTATACAATTTAAAGTGGTTATATTCTTTTAAGCTAAGTAGGTATAAGGTTAAGTTTATGAGCTATTTCTCTTTTAAAACTTATATTACTGCACTAAGTTAATCTATTATTCGTTTACAATTTCTGATAAATCATGAAAATAATATATTAACATTTTCAAGTACGACAAGTACTTGTTAATCTTTAATTTGCTCTTCTTCAAATATAACCCAAAAGGTTTTAAGTAATTTCTATTAATCCACTAAGAGACAACAATTCAACAAATACAATAATTTTTTGACAACACTTTGATTTCTTGTGTAAATAACTAGAGCTTATAAGCAGTTTCTAATCACTTTCAATTGATCCATATTAAGTCAAAATAACGGAACTTTACTTTGGGAGTTATTGTTAGAAACAAATGTGGTCAATGAATGCACACACTGTTACACTTGGTATAATCTATCTGTAAATGAAATGTTGATCGTTATTTAGCGTAGGTATCTCTTGAGAATTGCGAGATGAACTTCACAAAATTTGTGTTTAAAATAAGGATAAAATATGATGGTATTTTTTCCTTTTTTTGTGTTTAAAATAAGGAAAAAATACCATCAGTTTTTCCGGATTTTTATATTACGGATAATCTAAAAATCCGGAAAAACTGATGGTATTTTTTTCTATGGAATTGAAGGGGCTGAACCAAAATTATTAAAAGTCGAACATGACAACGAGTATTTGTAGCTAGTAAAACATAAAATGAAGTCATAAATAAATTACAGCAAGTAAAGCAAATTAATAGTAATTTTGGGATTTAATATCGCTGAGTAACGATTTCGTAAGACTTATTTGTGTCTCTAAGTAACTTATTATACCCTAAGGCGAAATTAATAGAAGTTTCACCCTTATTTTTTTCAATACATAGTCCACAAATGAAGAGGGTTCCTAATGGAAAGTGGATCCACTAAAAGATCTTGTAATCAGAGTTCTGAACCCAAAGCTGGCAAATGAATTCCTATTAAAAAACATACCAAAAATATTTTACGAGTATCTCGTCTTTATTCAGATAATTTCCGAAATATAACACAGCTACACACATAGCTGTAATATATTTCGGAAATTATATTTCAGTTATTCCGTATGATAGATAAATGTGAAAGTAGTTAAAAAAATATAAAAAGAATCTTATGTAGTCCGTATTTGGTCCTAAGTAGAAAAAATCAGTCAAGTGCGATTCGGACTCGCGCACCGAGGGTTCCGTAAAATATTTTTATTAATTGATGTAACAAAAAATTTACAGTTTTCGCAATTTTTTCTTTATCTGTGCTATAAGACGTTGCTTCGTACTAAATTTCAAGATTCTGAGTTCACGGGAAGTACCCTGTAGGTTTTGATTCCCTTGTGAGTGTCGAAAATTTGCGGAAATTTGCGGCATAGACGGCTGTACCTTTGGATTGCGTTGGCTTAGAAGTTTGATTTTTTCACAGCTCTAAGGGACAGTAGACCTGAGTATTTGATATAAATTCCAGCTTGATACCTCCACGTGTTCCTAAGAAAAAGGGTCTTGACAGACAGACAGACAGACGGACGGACGGACGGACAACAAAGTGATCCTATAAGGGTTCCGTTTTTTCCTTTCGAGGTACGGAACCCTAAAAATGACATATTACTTACTACCTACTATTTATATTGTAATAGAAGAATTAGGGAAACATTTATTAACATAATTATCTTCTCGAATGATATTGATAATTACTGGACATATACGGAAAAACGTCTTTCCAGAAAATCTTTTATTCCCTGTTCTGTCTTTTAGATAAGTTTTGTATATAAGTAGTTATATATAATATCTTTAGAAATTATATAAATATCTATTTGCCAAATCATTCGACATCTGCAGACTGTAAAATAATCATAAAAGGAAGCGTATTTACAAAAAGATGTAGTTAGGTTCACAAATATTTTAGGGCTATGCTGTAGATATGATAGGTACCCATATATTTAGATAACGTAAAGCGCTGATTTTTTGGAATGTTTGTTATTTTTATTATACCAACGTTGCGTATATTTTTATCAAAATGAGACTATGAACGTGAAAATTCACCCATTTCAACGTAATTTTTAATAAGCGCAACCCCCCAAATATTTATGTAAAGCAAAGTCGTTCAAAATGTATCTTAAAGCTGTATTTAAATTAATACAAGAATACGAGGAAATGATTTCGAAAAAAAATTATGTTTTAACATTTCAATATAAGGTAGTCAAATTAAGTGCATAAAAGAAGTTTATCTAATTATCAAGTCTAATGATACTCCTTAGTGCCACGGCGGCCCTGAGAAACTGTTGCGCATATTTTCCATTTCCCTTCCGTAAATTTTACAATTCGTCGGTTTATTTAACCATTTAATTTTTTTCTCATCTCGAGCTACACTCAAATTAAACTCTGATTTAAATGTAATTTTGTTAATTTATGACTCCGGGAAACATAAAACAATTAAGCTCTCATCGGAATCGAGAAGAGTGGCGTAATATTTATGTTTGTTCAAATATTGCCTTTTTATTAACTGACTTACTGAAGTGTTGCATATCATTCTGGTCGAGAAACGTTAAACCGTTTAATTTTACTAAGAATTTATTTATCTTTATCTATAAAATATATTGATGTTGACGTATTTAAAAATAACCGGGCCATGATTAACTTTTAAATTAATAATTCCTAACTCCGTACATCTACGAATCAAACCCGTCGGCCCTCAATTACGCGTAAACGCTAAAATAACATTTTGTAACGAACATAACAAGCAAAGTTGTACAAATTAAACTACCTTTAGGCACGTGCTCGTTTCGTAACATTTTCGTATCACATAAAAAACTAAACCCTCATTTTATCTTATCTCCTACTATTACAATCAAATCGAAAATTACATCAGCCAGCGACGGTAATCTATTCATAAACATGAATAATATTATGTTTACATCATCTGCTAAACCGTTTTACAGTAACTTGTTAAACAAATTTAGACACTTTAAGAACTTGATTAATGAAATAATTATTTATTAATTACCGCAGTCACTACAGCATCTGTAATTAACGACGTTTTAATGCAAAACGATCGTACTTTCTTTTCGAAGTCTTTGATTCATTGTTACGGGAATGTTATAAATTAATATATAGTCGTATCAGATGTTTTGGAATAACTAAAATAAGTCCTTTTTGCTTAGAACATTACTTTGTTTTTGTTTAGTAAATGAACTTACAAAATGTAAAATATTTATAAAAAGTAACAAGAGTGGTTGGTCTCTAAACTCTGTATTTTTACTTAATATTTTTTATTAAGTAAGTTTTTATTTTTCAATTTTAAATATAGGACTTTTATCGGTTACTAAACAGTTACTTACTAACAAAATAATAAATGTTTCACTCACCGTCGACACGCGGAGTAGTGCGGCAAAAACTTCAAAAGTAACCGAAAGTTCTTGTATAATGTTTAAATAAGTAAAGTAAATCACTTAAAAACTTAGTCACAACTCACTCGAGAATATCGTTGTTGGAAAATAAATATGTAAGTTATATTGTGTGTCTGTGTCCGTCGCCAAGTTCTCTGTTGGAACGTTAGGGCGCGCCAAAAGTTGTGTGCCGATGGCTTCGGGCTGCCTGCTTATATCTCTCTGAAAGCGGAGCCTGCGCGCATGCGCGACAACCATTCATGTCATTCTTTCAATGACCGCCCCCAAACACGTCATCATATTTAAATAATATTTTAATTATTGTTTTTTTAACTTTATTATTTTTCAAGATTCAACAATCATAACGAAAATTCAAAGAATTTTGAATTGAAGTCACGGATCTTACGGTTGACTTTGATGACTTTGAATAGTTTTATGGCTTGATTTAACAAAGGAAAATGAAGTTAAGGAATAATGAAAATGAAATTAATTAAAAAGCAAATGTTTGTGAAAATTAGCGACATCGTGGAGTGGAAACCGCATCCTGTGAAGACGCCCTAAGCGACCGACTATGTTCTTCCTGAGAAGTTTAAACAGCTCGCCCCATACTCTTGTAAAAATATCTTACTAATATTATAAAGGTAAAGGTTTGTGAGAATGGGAATGTTTGTTCTCTTTCACGCAAAAACGACTGAACGGATTTGGATGAAACAGAGATACATTACAGTCTGAAATAGCACATAGGCTACTTTTTATCCCGTTGGAAAGATTTCACTAAAATTTAACGAAGTCGCGGGCAACGGCTAGTATAAAATATATTAACTATTTAGGCATCGTAAAACATTATCACAAGAGTAGATATTTTATAATAATATATTTCTGTTATTAACTATATTTGCAAACAAACCCACTCCAACTATTATCTTATCTATGGTGTCACACTGCCGAACCAAACTTATTCCCCATAGAGATCTGGTCACAGTACTTACTACCCTCAGAAAAATATTTTTTCTTCTTAATTCTTTTGTATTTTAATCTGGTAATTAAATATCAATGCCGTACCAAATCCCCGTGTCCAACAGCTTAACTTTATATTCGCCCAGCAACCTACATCCTTCTTCATATTTATACTTATACAGGAACTCTTTCTTTAATTATTATGCAATTTTGCGGACATAAAATTCAATTTCCTCAAGTTTTACTAACTCCTTAAAATAAAGTTACTAAGTTCTTAAAAGTTATTTGTATGAAGAAGCTACTGTTATTAATTTAAATTGTAAAATGAAACAATTATAAAGCTGTGTGGTACTTTGGAAAAAAACTTTTATTTAATGGTAGTGTCGCGCTCCGGTTTCCCGTTTAATAAATAAGCCTTTTAACATAAGAAGATTTTTGTTTATTTTAATGTTTGAAATCTCAAGTTCTATCAGAGATAAAAATGGTCAAACAAAAAAACTCTACTTCAACTACTTATCCACGCAGTATCAATCCTTACTTCCTTACTATATAATATTGTAAATGCTAAAGTAACTCTGTCTGTCTGTCTGTCGCAATTACACGCCAAAACTACTGAACCGATTTAAATGAAATTTGGTACACACATAGTCTAGAGTCTGAGAAAGGACATAGGCTACTTTTTAATGCAAAAAAAGGGGTGTATGGGGTTGAAAGGTGGGAATGAAAAGTTGTATGGAAGTATCGTCATATTTAGAGCTAGAAGTTTGAAACTTTTTTAGGCTGTTGATTCGATATAAATACACTATTCCACGCGGACGAAGTCGCGGGCACAGCTAGTCAAAAATATGTCAAAACCCAATGATAAACCTTAATATAAATAACGGATAAGAAAAGAAAATATAATTCCTCACATTAGAATTTTGGATGGAAGGAAGGATCTAGTAGCAATTGAGCACAATGATTTCTTTACTTAATTAATCACTGGGACTGAACTGTTTACAATATTCTTCCTATATACCAACATTTAATCCATTTAAATAATAAAAAAAAATTATATATCGGCTTACTTCCGTCGCGTTACAAACTACCACTTCATGTTTTATAGTCCCTCTGAGATACTCAGGGGAACCAGCAGCGTCAGCAGGTGGTCAAAGTCGAAATAATACCATGAACCATGTTTTAGGATCGACGGAATTCATTATGAACTACACGAATTAGAAAATATGTGAGGTTATTCTACAAAGCTTGCAAGCATAACGGAGCGGGGCGATAAAAGTGATTTATTCCACTTACGAACCACCGATAAAAGTTTTTAGCTTACTGGCTAAGGTGGGATCTATTCACAGGCACTAAATTCAAGGGTAATGTAGAAACTTGGATATATCGTAGTTGGAATATCAACTGCTTAATACGCGCTAGTTTATAACTATATTTGGAAGCTTTTTTTTAGACTGAACGAATAAGACACCACGAAAGATTTTCAATCAAAATTTGTTAAACTAACCAATATTATAAATGCGATAGTAAGTTTGTACTAGGGATGTTGCGAATATTCGCATCTGCATCCGCAATTGCGGAGCTTCCGCATCGATTTGCGGATATTCATGCGGATGCAGATGTACCACAAGTCGCGACAAGAAGGAATATAGGCGGAGCCGGCGACGTCTGCGAGCGCTATGCACGTGTGTATTGACCAATAGTAACGAAGATTTCGTTCGGTGACAAGATTCGACGCGTTTGTTATAGTGTATGTATTATTTGTTTCTCGTAAATCAGTCATAACGTGTTTAGCTATATTTGTTGTCTTTTCGAGTGTTATTGTGAAATTGTCAATATACACTGATCATTTGAAAGTGAAACGAAAAACATTGTAATGTCACCATGAACGCAAAGTGACATTTGGAATTATTTTAAACCAAAGACTTAGAGCCCAGGTTTCTGTGGGATCGTTAGCGTGAGCGGAGTGGCGGGCAGATGCTAGTTCTTATAAAATATCCTAAGATCCGCATCCGCATCCGCGGATGTTAGCCTTCAAACATCCGCATCCGCGGATGTGAAAAAATATGCATCCTCAACATCCCTGGTTTGTACCCTATCTACTCAACCGATCGTCATAAATTTTGTAAACACGTTGTCAGGTCTACAGAGAAGTACATAGGGTACATTTTATATTATTTTACTGCATACGGAAATAATCCTTGTTCTGTCTCAAAGGTTGAAGTGATCCAGAAAGCCAGAAAGGATTAAGCCGTGATTTTTAAGATTTCTCAAAACCGAGCTTCTAGAAACACTTGATTGTCAGTGTGTTAATCGCTCTGTCAGAGAAAAGCGTTTCAAGGGCCGTGCAAAAAATACTGTTTAAGTCTACGCAATACGACCATTTATTTTTGTTTCTGTCGCAACTGTTGATCTAGAAACATAAAATTTATCAAAAGGCACTGTTGCTGGTCTTATACCATAAGTTTAGGATTTTTTTAGTTTTTTTTATTATAAAAGGTTGTTTATCACTGAAGTTACGTATACTTTTACGAATTTTGGTAAGTTAATTGGACACACGGTATCCGAGATGTAGAATACTATATTTAAGCATTATAAGCCGACCAATTAATGTTGGATTTTTCGAAAGGTAGCGCATGCCGCTGCAGAGCGGTTGGGAAAGTGTATGTTGCTGTCCCACTAACCGTCATTCACATACATTGAGGCAGAGTTAGATCATTCCCGCGCCACTCGCTTCTAACTTTACCTTATGATGATGTATGATGTAAAGAACCCTCACTGCGGCTGAACATACACTGAGGCTGCTAGTTCTACTTGTTCTACTCCAAATTTCATAGCTTCAAGACAAAGCTTTTACTACTTTTTTATAATAGAAAGCATCCTGTCCTTCTTCAGGTCTTAAACCACTAGTTTTCTAAATTTTGTTACTATTAGTATAGAAATCGTGGAAAGAAACGAACAGACAGACACATTTACCGTTCATATTTATAATATTAGTTCGGATAGCTAAAAGATAAAATGTTATTCCCTTCTCATCTGTAGATTGTAACAAAAAGTAAAAACGTATTTGTATACATTTTTTAACAAAATATAAATACATACAAACAACAAAAAATGATTCGGAAAAGTTACCGGAACTCGTTTAAGTTAGCAGAGCTTTATTTCTTAAAGAAAACTGTAATATAAGAGTTTTTACGTCGTCGTATCGCTTTTAATCTCAAAAAAACATTATGCAAAAATTATGATAACCAATTTTAGGCTCTACCCTGATGTATGTACTTCAATTGTAATGAGAACTCGTTCATACTGTAACATCAACATGGCCCATCACAAACATGAAGATTAATTTAAAGGAACTCGAAACAAGACGTCAATGTATTTTCCCCGTGTTCATAAAATTAATAGGTACGTCATTGTAACAGAAATGCTATCCCTTTCTTACTACACGGGTACGTCCCTGTAAAAAAGCGATAGATAGAGTTCTCAGTTTAACTAAGCTTAATATAAATAGGTACCAGCATTTAAGTTTACAGCCCCGTATAGCGCTGTTCTCGCAATGAAGATGCTCATCATAAACATTGAAATTACAAGAGTTTTATTTATCTATCTAAATGATTGCCCTTAAAAATATATAAATGAAATGCCCTCTATAAATATATAAATAAAATTCACTTTCATCACTACTATATCAATTCCTACCCAGGACAAAAAAATGTGTGATAAGCATGATAATTTGTTCTGTCTGGGTGTAATTTATCTATAATATGTATGTATCTAGAAAAATTTAAGTATGTTTTTCAGCAGTCTGGTTACCATAGTACATGCTCTGCTTAGTTTGGGATCAGACGGCCGTGTGTGAGGTGTGTGAGGTGTGTGGAGTTATTATTATAGTATTTTTCTTTGTAAGAGACCCAGTACCAAAAAAGTTTACATAGAGAGACGACGCTAACTTGCTATGTAGATATATAAAAACTAGCAGCGCCCCGCTATTTCACCCGCGAAAGTCCCGATCGCGTGGGAATATCCAATATAATCCAGGTCTTCAGCTATCTACATACCAAGTTTCATCGCAATCGGTTCAGTAGTTTTAGCTTGAAATAGTAAAAAAATCCATACATCCTCACAAACTTTCACGTTTATAATATTAGTAGGATACTAGCTGACGCTACAAACGTTTTCCTGTACAACTGACAAAAATCCCAAGGAAAAAATGATTTTAGGTTTTCCAGATTTTATTTTTCTTCTTTAAATCCTTAGCTGCAAAATCGGTCCAGCGGCTCTCAAGTGATGCGCTAAACAACGAACAGTATGTCATGTTTATTTATATACCTAGATATTAGCTTACAGTCTTACACGACATATTTATTTGTACATTGTGTAAACCTGTAAGTTGTTTATACAGAATCAAAATCATTTCCTTTTTAGAGATATTTTGATAATGTTTTGTGAATCACTCACCTCGCGTCATAAACCTTGTAATCTGCAACATTATGATATTCGTCACGATATAGTATTTGCGTAACTAGCCTATAATAGAGACATGTAATCTTATATTCATACTTGAAGAGACTTCTTTGTTCGATTTAACGCAAGAAAAATTCGCGAACGGAGAAGCGTGAAATTTAGAAGAGTTAAATTTTATATAAGGAAGAAGTGAAGAAAGCTAAAATATTTAAACAATATGTATTACAAATTTAAAAAATTACGCGATAACTGATACATACCCGGTATGTTGACCTGTACTGGTACGGAAAGATCTACAATGACAATCCAAGTTATAATAGATTACTATCCAATGAAATAAATAAAAAAAATCAAACTTAATGAACTATGATCGAAATTCGACCAACAGACGATCTTTAGAAAATGATTTTTTGGGAATATCTGAATATCATAGGGAGGTATCATCTACATAAGTAAAACTTAAATTCTGTGCATTGTTAAGCGCATCCCCTGACTGGAATGATTTAGATTATTTTATTCTTCATAATGCCATTGTAAAAATTAGTAAAGCTATTTAAGTTAGTGAAAAGAAATAGAAATTCAGAGAATCCGTAAAGCGCTTTATTAAATGGTTGTCTGTTGCCCGCGACGGAAGCCCTAAATTTTTTGGAGATCCGTTCAGCCGTTTATGCGTGAAAGAGTAACAAACATCCATCTATCTATCCATCCATTCATCCATCCATTCCCACAAATGTTTGCCTTTATAATATAAGATAAGGTTTAAATTTCCTAAAATTTATTGCATTTTATTTTCACAACCTGCCTTTGAAATCATGAATTGAAGTATTGTGTTTGTGTCAATGAGTAAAGAGATGATACCGATAGGTGTTGTACTCCGCCACTGTACAGCAGAGCGGTTAACAAGGCTACTTGCGTGTCTGTTTTTCTCCTAGTGATTAGACTTACTAAAAGCTGAAGGGGAAAGTAGGATTAACGACGAGCAATTGAGACCACTGGTGTCGGAAGTATTCACAGGTAGGTTTATAATTAATTTAATCTGTCGGAAATTGATGTTAATAAATCGCAACAGAACTTACCTACAGACAGGACATAATTGTTTTTAAACTTTTGCATCTTTATTACATATTAGATATTGTGTAAATCGGCACTTAATCGCGATAATATTTATAAAGCACGATAAGTTTTTAGTTACCCGAAGTGTCAACCGAATTACACCAATCGCGGTCACGGGTGGACTGAATACTGCATAGGACTTAAACCGCAAGGTGCCTATTCCACTTCAGACGCTGCAAAGCAACCCCATGATCACTTACCAAGCAAAAGCCTTGTCAATGACACAAACCTTTAGATTACGATAGCGATAGTGAATTGGGTAAGGAATAATCAAGTTACGTCAATATGCAATACGAGGGTCAATCATTAGAACGTAAAAGAATAGACTAACGACCTTGCATCGCTAAATCTTTGACTTTAAATCCCTAATGTCTGTTAGACTATTTTGCCCTTTCTTCCAACTGAATCTCAGAACTCAAGATAATACTTAGTAGAGTAGTTCGAGAAGTTATTTCAACCTCAGCTTATGTTAAGAGCCACAAAAGCTTGATGCTTCTAGACTCTAACATTATGTTTATTATTTTAATAACCAACCACCCCAGCTCACATTGGAGAAGGTGAAATATGATTGAGTATGAGAGGTATCAGAATCGCGGTCAGACTAATGTCAAAAAACCTCAACATGACCATGTTTTTCGTGATAAATTTATAATATTAGTATATTTACACAGAGAAATATAAAAACTTTTATACAGAAGGGTATATTTTGTACTTATACCCATTTCTATATAGACTCATATTGGTAAAGTACATGAAAGAACACTGACTGTAACATTTCTACACGTTTATTTTTTTCTGCCACACATACGATTTTTATGCTCAGTGATCAAAGTGTAAAAAAATGTTACGGGACAGTCGCACATCAAATTATCTCTGCGAAGTTTAGAACTAGCTACACAGAGTTCCTAACTCTTTTTAATTTTGTTTTGGTTTAGGTACGTGCGGTAGGTGGGTCTACGAAAAGTTCCATACTACGCAAAGATAATTTGATGCACGACGGGCATAGTACTAAAGTGCATTAGAAAAAGGTATATGGTAATATAAAGGTCTATGGGCTTTAACATGGGGACAAATCTTTTTATAATTATGTCCGTACTGTAACGATTGATGTCCATTTAACTCAAGAACTACTAAGCCTTTTTCAATATGTTGTTTATTGTCATTAAAATAACATCGAATATAATTTTCTAAAGTGTGTATCAGGTAATAATAACTTCAATTACTTTTTCCTTTGCAGAAAATATAAAAGAACACCTATGAATGTGTATATGTATGTATCAATTGTTTTGTTTTTCCTGTAGTAGTAGTTTTTATACGGCTAGGCAAAATATCGATTGTTGTGGTTGGCAATGACCCTTCAAGGCCTGTTCGAATAAGTACACGATGTACATTAGGTAATGAGCACCTATTAGACTGTTTCGGGTCATTGCTCTTCTGCTGCTTTAAATAAAAAATAAATGCGATTTTCACAATTATTCAAGACAACCGTGTTCTTACCTTTCATAACTTAGTGCCTTAACTTTAACAGCTATTTATAAATTAAATTGATGGTATCATTCTGTACTTTGCAGTTTTGTCAATTCCTAACCTGTCTAAATTTTTGTTAAAGAAAATTATGGGCACACGAGATACCGTACAGATAACTAGACTGAACTGTACTGTGAAATATGGTAGGTAGATAAGCCAGTTGATACTTACCACCGTGAGATAGATCAGTCAATCGCAATTTTATAAGGATACCGGAATATAATCTGATTGGACAAAACTGACCAGGCTTGACTTACTGAGGTCTAAAACGGTCGCCAGATAGCAATCACTGGAAAAACGGTCTTAATGATTGAGGTTTTATTAGATTCCGCATGCTCCTTCTCGGTATATTAATCCCGCGGGTGTCGTCCCGCGATCCCTATAGAGGTTTGTTCATTTGTAAAGTGTTGTTATTCATTTACATTTCTGTTTTGTTCTGTCTTTGTTAAAGTAAGCCATTTTTTTATGATCAGGTTATGAGCTCATTTTGATTATTTTTTTAGAGACGGAGGACGGAATATCAGAAACCAGAAATCAGATACAAGAAAACAAAACCCAAAATTCTTTGGCAATATTATCTTATTTCAATATTTTGTTTAACAGGTTAGCAATTTAAAAATTCAGACATCGTAACTTATAATGCTGTGATTCTACTGGGTATTCTTTCGTAAATTATTTTCAAATTAGGAAACGAAATTAAATTCTTCAGTTCCGAAATTTGTAACAATGGTATAAAAATTATGTTAAAATATTAAGAGCCAAAACTAAATACTCTTAGGACTTGGGTATTTAAATAATCTAAAATAGATGACGACTTAAGAATTTTTATGCCAGCTTGTAAATGGGGTGGCTTTATTAAACTTTCTAAACAAATACCAAAATTTTCATTATCCTATATTCTAGTCTTTTAACCAATCCGTATGTATTACCAAAAGATATTCATATTATTATATTACTAGCTGTTCTACGCGCGGCTTCGTACGTGCGTACATATTTACATATTTTGCGCGGAACCCTAATTCTTTTTCCAAAATAAAAGTAGCCTAAGTTGAGTAACTTAGGCTACGTTGTACTTTGTGTGTGTGTACAGTGAAAGTCCTGAGGAAATCGGTCCACCCGTGCCGGAGACAAACACACAGACAAATAGAGAGACAGATAAAACATTTTGAAATTGTTTTTTTGGTATATGTACCGTGTTAGTTAAATGCTGTTATTATGACATTGCAAACAGACACTTCAATATTATTTATTTGTATAGATTAAATCAACTACTTAGATGCAATCCAGAAAAACCGAATTAACACACAATCTGGGACATTTTACACTAGGGTGTATAACCCAAGTTCTAGAACATAAATTCAGATAGATTTTTTTGTAAATATTATTCATAAAAAAACAACCAGAAACTTGGACTATAGATTTTCGTGCACAAAAATTTTTTTTGCTTATTTTTGCCTGTCAGTGTGAAATTTCGAATTCATGTAGTTAATATTTTCCCCAGTTATTTATACTTAGTGAGCGAAGTGACCCACAAGTATTATTGAATCATTTTGAAGGTTGACAAAGAGCTGTTGGGTTAAATATCCCATCTGTTTTACGTGTAAGTTGACAGCGTCTCTGCCAACCCATCGAAGGGTGTATACCTATAGATTAGTTTATTTTTTAATGTTTTGTAATCAAATTTTGTACCTAAAACAGAAGAAACGTCCTTAATACTTCTAACTAAATGAAACTAAACTAACTGTTATGGCCGCAAACAAATTGCACTGTGTTATGCAAGTTATGTAAATATTAAGAAAATTATAATCTAAAGAAAGATAGATAATCTTACTTAATATTATAAAGGCCAAAGTTTGTAAGGACGAATGGATGAATGGATGTTTGTTACTCTTTCACACAAAAACGACTGAACGGAAATATATGAAATTTGGCACAGAGATACATTATAGTCTGGAATATACATAGGCTCCTTTTTATGCCCAAAAATTGACGATTCAGTGGGATAATGAAGTCGCGGACAACAGTTATTTATCCCTAAAGTTAAGTAAGGTGCCTAATTTGAAAAAAAAGTGCCAACCAATATTGTGGAAGTACACAAAAAAACGTCCAGTTAGCACAAACTAAGAAGAAACTTCTGCGCCAAAATGATTTAAAGTGTTTCAACTACAATAATATATGTACAAATGTTATAGTATCATTGTGTACATCAATGTTAATAGCTCCAACGTTAGCAAGCTCAGACTGTAGCACACCGACTAAATGCAAAAACCTACGTCCCCAGTGTATTCCCGCTGCTATTTTCCGAAACGTTATTACCGACTAATTCGCCAACTCGGCAATTCATATACGGAATAAGGCCCGTTCGAAATGTAAGTATAATTTTCAACCATCTTGCAACTGTATAGAACATAGAATTGCATAATTTTGATATTCATACAGTCATTTCATCTCTCAGACACCTATAAAGTAAGCAATCTAAACATGTTCTTTCTTTGGGTAAATGATAGCCCTGACTTATTGCCGATTTCTTTGAAATTAACAAGAAAATTGGATAATTCGCAGGAATCTCCGGCGATTTTAATAGTTAAAAAATGTGTGTCATTAAACGTGTAGGCACTAAATGTTTCATGTTCAATTATTATTTACGAGGGAACAAGACAGCAATTAATATTTTTATTAATGGCCTCCCGTATGCTCATCAATATTAAAATTCCCATCAGATTGATCTCCATGTTTATGATTATCTGTTGATCGCAATTAAGCTTCACGGAATTTTCCGCGAAATCAAAAACGTTCACTCAATATTGGACAACTCTAATGTCTACTGTAAAATGTTATGTTCATGTTTTTAACCGACGTCAAAAAGGGAGGAGGTTGTATGGTCGGATGTATGTATTTTTCTGTTTATTTATGTCGTCCGTCATCCGTCAGTATATTTCCGTCATCTATGGACCGGTTTCAAAAAATTTTTATTTTTTGAACGGGTATGCTCCCCAGGTGGTCCCATTGTCACCAAGTCCGGTTCTGATGATATAATCTGAGAGAAAACGAGGTAAACCCTTAAAAATTGAGGACAGATGTAGTGTTTATTGATTTTTCTTGAAATTAAGCAACTTTGACGTTTAAAGTGATGAACGTTATTGTTAATAACCGACTTAAAAAAGGAGGAGGTTCTGAACTCAGCTGTTAGTAACTTTTTTATAACCTATTTAATCAAGTGCAGCAAGTTGCTAGACAAACTAAAAATCTTACCTCCTTATCTCAATAAACAATCGTGCTTATTGAACTAAAGTTAATATAATCTAACGATCTGCAGTTCGGTAATTTACATTACAGTAAATAATGTTCTAAATACCGTATATACTCAGTACAGAGTATTACTTTACATTAAAAATAAAAAAATAAACACTTTTATAAAAAAGTTAAACCGACTACAAAGGAACGTACTACAAACGAACGACGAACGACTAAAAAAGAACGGATGGTCGATGAACCCGAAAAGTTCTTGAATGGAGACCACGAACCGGAAAGCGCAGCGTAGGACGCCCATTATCGCGGTTGACAGACGACCTTCTAAATATCGCAGGACGTCGGTGGATGCAGGCCGCTGCCAACCGGTCTTCTTGGAAGTCAATAAGGGAGGCTTATGTCCAACAGTGGACGTCCTATGGCTGAAATGACGATGATGATGACTACAAAGGGCACTGAAAGTGATAAATAATCGAAAAGACTACATACATGTGACACTTTTAAAATAATAGGTAACATTATAAAGGCACCAGGCACCTACTGGTCTGTTTTATCTTTAAGTCTAGGAGAGCAAAAGTGAAAGTTACTAAACCGCTTTAAGATTATAAATAGAAATAAATTAATGTCCTAAGTGAGTTTGTATCTGAACTAGTCTACTACTAACCATCGAAGTTTCTATTTCCTATATTATTGGAAATACTTGATGAGCCCCTGAAACAGAAAACAGAAACAGTCCATAAATCTATTAATAGACCCTGGGTCTATTAATAGATTTATGGACTGTTTCTGTTAAATATGTAGTTTCAGTGACTTTAACAAGTTATCTGTTTTGAATATTAGGATTGATTAAAGTTTTTATTAAAAAGACAAACAGTAAATTTGGATTATTAAAATTTTACTAATTTTATTAAATTTACCTGTTTTTTTGCACGGGGACGTGATTTTTATATTATTTTGATTTTGTTGCTGATGTAAAGAAAATTAAGTTTCTAAGTCAACGTAATAAAAAGATATCGTAACTTAAGCCTTAGATTTTAATAAATTTGAACATATCGCAGTTAAACCGAAACTTATAGGTTACTTCCCGTCTTCCCGTTGACCTAGAATCATGAAATGTGGCAATAAGCAAGGTCTCACTGCACAAGTAACGAACAAACGAAACGAACAAACTTATATTTTATTAAACGACGAAAAAAACAGGAGGCTCTCAATTCGACCGTATATATACGTATATATATTTTTATGTATGTTCAGTCCTCACTCCGTTATTTATGAACCGATTCCGATGATTCTTTTTTTGTTAGATAGGGTATACCTTAAGGGTGGTCCCATGCCAAGGAAGTCAGGAGCTGATGACGGGACCCTGATAAATTCAGAGAAACCCTCGAAAATTGTAGGAACGAATAGTGTTTCATAGATTAAGTATTTGCGTATAGGAATCATCACATCATGAATTGAACCCTGATGTTGGAAAAAAACATAAAATAAAAATCTTTTTAACAAAAAAATAAACCGATGAATAGAACTATGAACTTATTTTGAGTCGGCGCCAAATAGTAAAATGATCAGTTACCTACGTAGAGACTTCTCCATTCCTACGTAGGTACATATGAAATTTAGATAATTAATTAGTTTGTTGTTTGGCGCCGACTCAAAATGAGTTTATAAAAATTTGATAGTTTTTCTAAATAAGCTCAATCCTCGAGACTTAAAAGGTTTATTTATTTTTGGCTTTTTAGTTCTTTTCGTCGGTTAATTTTTTTGTTAAAAAGATTTTTATGATTGTAAGGTTGACTTACTTTATTGTAAATCGATGTATGGGAGCGTGTTTTTAGAACTGCAAAGTTAAGTTTGTCTTTAGGAAAAAACGCGCAAAAATCTTCAAAAATCGATTCCCAAGATGGACGTACTATCTATATACAAGTTTGTTTGCTTACGGAACCCTCAATGCGCGTGCGCGAGTCAGACTCGCTCTTCTCCGGTTTTTATTTATTTTATAACTGAAACAGAGTTATATGACTGCATATAACACGCAGTCGGCGCATCTAAATCCATATTAGAGTATAAATGTAGGTACAATAGTAGTCAATTGCATCTCTCCTTATAAATGTAGTTACATCATAAAATGTCTGTTAAGTTACTATAAGACTTTGTGACCAGCAGTCAAAAAAAAAGATAGCCAGTTTCCCCTAGTATCAGGTAATCAGGCACAAGACGGTTGCGAAACGTGTTCTACATATTATAATATCTTACTCTTACTCAGGTTGTCTCTCTATCCCTCTCAGTTTCGCGTGTTAAGATCACATATTGGTCCATAAGTTACCATAATGGATCATAGGCATTTTTAATGTTTGTCTCTAGTTCTCTCCATACCATTTGGTGGCAAATAGTAAAAAAAAATTACAAACTTTGCTGTATTATTTAAGATATACCTATCATATGAAATAAAAGATATAACTTTGAGCGAGTGTGTTAAAGTAACTTACATACCTACCTATGCGTTTATATTTTTACCTTATAGTAGCTTAACAAGTAACAAGTAAAAATCGTCTACGAAGCTCTAAGAAATGGATGGGATTTTCATCTTCATAGAGGCATGTGCGTGTAATCGCCGACATAAGCTTTAGTAGCTCTATAAATATTCTGAGAATAAATGACTCGCATTTCAAAAAACTGGTAAGATGTACTTTCTCGTCTGGATTTTTTTATAAGTGACACTTAAAATAAATCGATTGTCGCACAGCTGACGACAAGGTGGTCTCACTCATTTGAATTGTAATCAGATTATTACCAACCTGACTTTTTTGAAGCAAATCCATTCGTGGGCCAACGTTGTACGAACCAGTGGCGACAAACAATACCGCTGATACCTGCGCTAGCAGGAGGAGAACAAGGAAGCCCTATTCCTTGAAAAGCTTTGGCTACCTACGCACCGCAGTAACAATAACACCAGCTTATTTAAAGCAAATTTCCCTAGACTCTGCTAAGAGTCTAATAATGCTAAGAGAAGTGACATTTTTTAATCGCATTACCGATACCGGGTACCGTCACGGGGAACTAAAATGGCTATTAGTAGTGCTAACCAGTAGTGCCATAAAAGGGATAAACCGATAAAATCGAAGGTACAAATACTCTACTTGTAGTATTTTCAAAAAGTTTGCAAACAAGTTTAAGTTTGCACTATGATTTTGTGTTTGACATCAAAGAGTATACAAACACTACGTTTGACATATTGTTTAATGTCATTGCGTTAGTAACACTATCAGTTTACCAGTAGTAACATAAACTAAAATATATTATACTGAAAAGTAGTAATGCGTTAATGTAAAGTGAGAAACATATGTCATCCTAAAAATGTATAAATAATATGGGGCTTGTCAACTATACATTAAACATTATGAGACCGAATAGAACAGCAAAACTGGAACTCTTGGCGTCAGTGTGAATGTAGCAAAAAGGTGAGAAATAAGTTAATTAGTTTAAAATGTATAATAAAAGTTTAAAATATATTATGTGGTTAAATCTAATTGTAGGCTATTGTAATTTTTTGATGTATAGGCTAGGCTAAATTCCGGTCAAAATTTAACTTTGGTTTGCGAGTTTTTTTATAAAACTGAGTTGGCAATCGTCATCACTTGAACGCCAGTTTGTTATCAGACGGCCATGTGTGAGGTGCCTGAAGTTATCATTGTTATTAAACAAATAGAACTAGTTGACTAGAAATACTACTCCAGTCAGTCGGCTTCAATTTAAAAAAGCTCTTAACAAGTTTTCTTTTTTATTGAATCCACGACACGAAACAAATTAACGACTTTCGGTTTTTTTTCCTCAAGCCTCA
This sequence comes from Euplagia quadripunctaria, assembly GCA_963859945.1. NCBI lineage: Eukaryota > Metazoa > Arthropoda > Insecta > Lepidoptera > Erebidae > Euplagia > Euplagia quadripunctaria. Next base: position 14,756,840 of record OY982560.1, on the reverse strand, counting down.
AGCACCTTAGATAGAAAGTGAAAAATAGAAATAGGTCGAAGGTGGTTCAGGACGAGAAGGGTTATTATTTTTTAGGCTAATGCATACGCCTCTATCAGAGTGCCCTTGATTACTTAGCATTTCTCAAATTGACAATTCTGGTTTAGAATATTTTACACAATTGGTACCACTATAAAAATCTTGCTAATTTTAATTGACAACACCTTGTCGTGGTATCCCCAGATTCAGAAGGTGAGCCGAAAAATGTTTGCCGCAGCGGGATCTCTGCGAAGGCTACGGAACGTTGGTAGAAAACCAACTGCTACTAAGACTGCGCTTGCACAAACTCTCCTTCCGATTTTCGACTATGCCGATGTCAGCTATCCTAATCTTACCGAAGCACAATTTGATAAACTTGAGCGACTTCAAAATTTTTGTAAACGATTCATATTTGACCTACTCAAATATGATCATGTTTCCTATTTCCGTAAAAAGCTCAAGTGGCTACCTATCAGCCTCCGCCGGAATACTCATATTCTTACCTTTCTATATAACATTTTGTTTAATTCAATTACTCCCCCTTATCTCAAGGCAAAGGCGGCAAATTAATCATTTTATTATTTGGTGCCGACTCAAAATAAGTTTATATAAAATTTGATAGTTTATGTAAATAAGCTCGATACTTAAGACTTAAAAGGTTTATTTATTTTTGCTTTTTAGCTCTTTTCGTCGGCTTAATTTTAAATTATTTAAAAAGATTTTTATTTTGTAATTTTTTTTCATCATCAGCTCAGCTACATGATGTGGTGATTTCTAAACGCAAATACCTGATAAAGTAATGAAAAGTAAACAGACACACTATTCATTCCTATAATTTTTGAGGGTTTCTCTCAATTTTATCAGGATCCCATCATCAGATCCTGACTTTCTTGACATGGAACCACCATGGGGATAATTAACCAGCTGAGCCCGGTCACGATCTGTTGTGGCTTAGACTGTTACTTTAGTTGTTTTTTAATGTATTTTGGCGTTCATTTTTATTTAGTAATGTGTATTTTGATATTCTTTTTATTTGTGATATCTAATGCAACTTGTTTCAAATGATCAACAACTTTTCAAGTTCTGCTTCTAATAACATCCGAAAGTTGAATTTTAGATTGAACGTTCCACAGAACTGAGATATAATATGTAAGGAACATTAAAATAGATATATATATTTTAATGTTCCTTACATATTAGAGGGAGAGTGTGGGAGATTCGTAATCTAACTCACCTAATTGACTACAATAAGTATAATAAATTTCTAAAACAAACATTTATATTATTAAGGAAAGTTCATAATAGTAAAATTCAGTTTTTGTATTGCAATTACAACAATATAATAATGGTACGTTGTATTTCATTCAGTAAAAACATGTCTTTCATTTAACATTGATAGAAAGTAAAATCTACTAGATGAACATTTTACAACGAAGATTCTTAAGCAGATATGGTTTTAATGAAAATTAGCTGCATTACCATGCGTATAATGATAAAATTATTCCTGAGTGAACAGCGGCTTCGCTTTATTGTACTTTAACAAAATACTTGTCATTTACCGTGGGATAGACACTCCAACCCTTAATTATGAAAGCGGTTCAGTGTCAATGATAAATTGTGCAAATCTTTTACGACATACATTTTTAAAGGTACAGTAAAACACAATTTATAAGTTACCAACAAGGTTAATTAGATATACATTTTCTCTAAACTATTTGTAAGTGAAAAATATTTTAGACATATTATTTTTAAATTTTAGACATAGTTAGTTTATGTGGCAAGAGGCCATCGCATCTCGCGAGTAATCTCCTTCCTTCACCTTGGCTCTGTTGGGCATGTTGTCGCCACATCAAGAACTCTTATTTATTTATTATATTTTTGAGTCGAGAGTATTTTAAATTTATAATTTATGTTATAATGTATCTAGTGACCATTGCGCACTAAGACGAATCTAACGACGTATACTTAAAGGAGTGGACAAAAAAACGTATATACCCAAGTAGGCTCACTTTGCTGCAGTTGTGTAAAAAAAATTAGATGGGTGTTTTCTCTATGATATAAATAACCTATTTTTTTATATTTTGTAATACTTTGTAGAAAATTCTTACGGAATGAAAAATTAAGGAAACCGAGATGGAGTGCTAGTTTACACTACATACACTAGCAACCCACCGGTTTCGCACATGTAGCAGAGACATCTTCAACAATCATCATCATATTTCAACCTTATTATTAAAACCTTAACAAATTATATACGTAAACCTTTCTTCATGAATCGCTCTATCTATTGGTGAAAACCGCATGCTAATCCGTACAGTAGTTTTTGAGTTTATCGCGAACAGACAGACAGACACGGCGAGGGACTTTGACAATATGTCGTGATAAATTTTATTTTTCTCGCGAAGTCGCGGGCAACATCTAGTACCAGATAAAAATGCTCCTCCTTTTCTGTCTCGGATGACTCTTGGCCCTCCAGCAGCCTGTTGCGATGTTTCTTAAACAGTTTGTCTGCTTGTTTCTATTGCTATCTTAGAAAACCAGTTCAATTCATATCCGTCAGTGGAGTCGTCTGAGTCACCCATCGTCTAGAGTGCTATGTTTAGATGGATTGCCTAGAAACATAATGTGCCAGTCTATTGCTCCCATTCCGATTTAGATCTCACGACCCAACTATGTCTCTAATATGTTTTTTTTTATATCTCAAGACACGTTCGAGACATATAATGCAAAATATATTTTGACGCAAATCAGTAGTTTAAAAAATCAACTTGTTTGTATAAGTAAATCTAAACGGATGCAGTTTTAGAATGCAAATAATGAGCCCCAAATTTTGCGTATTTATCAAAAAAAAAATGGTCCTTCAACTGATGCCTAGCTAATCAGACAGTGATATGAAGTTAGATGCGAAACAAAATGACGCAATGAAAGCTTGACGCCCGACAGTATAATATGAACGACAAATTTACATTTTAATTGTGGACGCTACGTATGGTTTCGGTAAATGAGGAACAGAGATGCGAGGGCCTCTGGAAAATCACAGTTTGGTGAATGACGTCCAATCGTGCATGTGACATTCTCTTAATAGGTTATTATAATTTTCGACGACACACTATCGGATAGGTTAAATTGGATGCACGTCGACGTGAATAATCTGCCCTGTTCTATTAGGCCCGCCAATACAACCATGGCTTGACAAGTCACTTTAATGTTTATTCACAGGGATTTAATAATTAAAAACCATTTAAATACAGCCACTGCAAGTTAAAATAAAATATAAAACAATGTACACAATCACATTTCTTGTATAACATAGGCTCTAGCACAGCCTCGATTTTATAGATTATGCGACTAAATCTCCCTTAAAATGCTTTTGTTAGACATAGACGCAATAAACAGAAATTCTACCATCTGAATCTTCATTAAAAGGAACAAAACTACCATATTCCACTCACCTAAATGAAATAGACTTAGGGCGTCTTTATGTTAAACAGCAGAATAAGGCTTAGGTACCTACGTTAGCACCGTGTCACTTTTTTAAATTTTGTTTACCTATATTATTTTCATTACAGAAATATGACAGTTTCATTCATGACTACTACTTTGCGATGGTCAAATATTATTACGTCTACCATTAGATATCAATAACGTTTTAACATCCTTTAATGCAAATTTGCCGTTTTATGTAATAGGCCTCTTGATGTCAACGAAACACCAAAAGTTTAAAAAAAATTTTTTTTTTTATTTTACAACGTACATAAATTATTCAGCTAAATAGGGCTATTAAAGCTAAGTAACTTTTACCACAGGTCTCCTGCTTTTAAGGCATTATTTCTCTGAATAATACGGGGCCGAAATACTGTCTAACCGTTTATTACCAGGCAGACCGTCTCCTTTAATTGCTTTCTTAAATGTTTAAAGAGGTTACTATCAAATAAATTCACATTACTTTTTTGTTTTCAGATATGTTTCTACTTTAAACTAGAACTCCAGAGGAAACCATGAAGGTGACAGTCGACTTAAAATCTCTCTCAAAAAGTAATCCGAGTTTTAATTTGATGGTATACACTGTGTTAACATTCTTCATAGTACTAATCATATACATGGTAACTAAAGAATGGAAAGGCTATACGTGTCCAGAAGAGGTAGATCTTGGAACTGTTTATATACAATCTCTTCATTGTCAAAGAAAGTATGGGCATTACCGTAAACATGACTAAGTTTCATCTGTGGTCAATATAATATATTACATGTGACTATAGTATAGAAGTGCAAGGAAGATTGACTACATTTTCATATGAAAAGTGTAGGTAAAATTAAGAAGGCGAGGCATGAAATCTGAATGGTAGCGCCAAAATGTTTTAGAGTAGAATATAGTTAACATTAAGGTGGAACATTCAAATACTTCGGCCTTCCTTACTTCCATAGATAGCTTTAAAATAATTTAAATTTGGAATAAATATCTAAACAGATTTAATTTCTTTTTTAAGTCTGTCTAGGCCTGTGCCTTAATTAGCGATATAGTACCCAAAATATAGTATTGCGGCCATCTAGTGCAGGTACCACTGCCACTGGACAGCCGCAACTGAGGTAAGAATAAGTGAGCGACTGGTGTCACATTTAAGGGCTCATACACTCTAAGCAGGTTAATGACATCCCTAGCGTTCGCGTCCTCGCGAGAAATTCTGGTAGATGGCAATCCCGGTTTAAGGTGATCTCACACGCACAGACTGAGATTTCTATGTACATCACTAAACAGTTCGTAACAGTCTTCGCCAGTTAAATCCATTTTGAACATTGATCAATTTTTTTGCACTTTTATGTCCGTTATACTGCAGTACGTAATGGATTTTAATGGATGCGCCAAGTTACCTGTCAACCCATAAAGCGAATGTTCATTCACTAACTCTAAAAGCCTTAATAACTTGTACTGAATGGAAATATATTAGCTACCTAAAAAAATCAGAAGTTAGGTAACCTCAGATCATAGAAACAAGGTTTTGTTGTTGTCTCTATGACTTGAGTAGGGAACCTTATGTTTTTAGCAAGCTTCTATTAGTTATGAGTACACTTGTAACTACGTATGTGATCAAAATTTGGAAGTAAATTTTAACCTACTTCTGCTTGTCGTATCAAAATGAAACTCGTGTGTATGTATATACATATAAACGACATATAGTTTGAATGACAATATTATAATTTCGCACCTTGGAGCTGATCCGATAATGGAGCCAGAAGGTGAATAGTGGAACTCTTCAGTGGCTACTAGAAAACCCCTTGAGTTTGGGCTCATATGATTAGTTTTGACAAATCCAATAGATTGGGCTTAGTGACGGTGGTCTGATGAAGCCATGAGGTGGATAGTGGAACTATTGTTTTTACTTTTAGATTCGGTTCGCTATTAGTGTGTTTTTTTTGTTTTACTAAACCTAATTATTATACTATTGAGGTGGCAAATAAACACACGATCCTAAAAGTAAACGGCCTCTGGTGACAATAAACATTATTGTGTTACATACCATTAGCAGTGATATCAGTTTACATTTTTGAGGTTAGCATATTATACGGTACTATACACAGTATCAGTAATACTAGCCAGGTCGGTCTTAGGATGGGTGACTTAGAATGCTTAACACATTGAGACCCCTCCGTGCCTCGGAGAGCACGTTAAGCCGTCGGTCCCGTCGCGGTCGTGAAGAATCACTACTTATCTCTGTAATAACTACGTGTTATGTATGTGTATTTATATGTCATGTATGTGTATGGTTGTATATATGTATTTGCATGTATATATATATGTATATATAAAATTATGGTATTTCTTAAATGATGTAAATATATTGTGATGTACCTAAATAGATTTAAGCGATTCAACTGTATATTGTCACTATTATTATATTTTTCTTTTCTACTTCTATGATCGCACATTCAACTGCTGCTAATAAGACAAATGTGCACCACAAATTCCTAGTTCCTAGTATAGTCCATCTAAAGGCTGTTTAAAGGCCCATTGTACTACTACTTTTAATGTATTTCTTTTTAATTGTATCCTATTTATGGTGTGCAATAAAGAGTATGTATCTATCTATCTTCCATTGAAATTGATGACTTGTTTTGATCTTCGGAGTGTAATCTTTACTGAATCTAAAAAAACAAATTTAAGTGTCTATCTGTAATGTCATAATAACAGCATTTTACTAGATGCATCCGAATGTTTACAAGGTTCATCATTTATTATACCAAAAAAAACATTTTTATAAATTTTGTCTGTCTGTTTGTTCCGATTTATCTCCGGAAAAGGTGGACCGATTCCCACGGGACTATCACTGGCAGATGGCATGGCACTGGTGTTATAAGGAGTAACTTAGGTTACTTTTATTTTGGAACAAGAATTAGGGTTAAATATACATACCTATACTTAAATACGTGCACGCGAGCGAAGCCGCGCGGTGAACAGCTAGTAAATAATATGATTATATTACCGTTTTTGAGACTTTGAACCTAGCTTTTTAGGGTTCCATACGGCCGAATGAAAAAAATGGAACTCTTATAAGATCACTCGTGCGACTGACTATCTAACGGACGGATCTATCTAAGGTCCGGTTTTTGTGGACCGATTAAGTTGAAATTTTGTACACATATCAATTCCTGTGACCCAAATACAGATGCAACGTAAATAAATGAATTTAGAACATGGAGGTCACTTTTGGAGCCCAAAACAGAAAATTACAAAAAAAAATTGCAGACAGAATTGTACCGTGTGATATAATATCACATGAAAAGGCTTGTTGTGAAAGTCACAAAAGCATTTTTAATGATTTTAAGATAATTAGTTTTAAAATTTTGTGCATACAAACTTACATTTGCAGTTAAAATATATTGGAGAACATGCTCTTCAAGTACAATGCTAAGTTTGTTCTTGGGATAAACTATTTTAGTTACCTACATCAAACAAATTTGTCAGATTGAAAAAGACATGATAGATACAAAGGAATTATCTTACGGAACCCTCTCCACGCGAGTACAACTCGCACTTGTTTGGTTTTTATTTCCTATGGCCATTATTTTTAACTATTAATTAATTAAGGTTAAATTGATGTCTTAAGTAAAACAAAATAGTAGTTTGTTAAAATTCATTTGCCTTTATTTTTTTACTTTATTTGATTCTTATCGGCGACAATATCAGATGTTGCAATAATAGAGTGGACTTGCTTCTTTAGAAATCCAAGGGATTTGATTTCTAATAAGTAAAATTATAATTAAAAATAATATTAATATGGTTTTACTTTCTGATTTAACTGGACCCCGACTCCTGCAAGTATTTTTAACCATTTCCTATAATTTCGAATTTGGCCATTCATGATTAGTTGACTCAATGTACGGTGTAGGTATTATTATTTTAACCAAATAAAAGATCAACGTTACGTGTGAGAACCATGCTTCGGCATGTATGGGCCGCCTCGACTCCGCTCGATACCACGGCTTCACCGAAAAACCGGCCGTGAAACAATGCTTGCATTGCTTTTCGCCGCGTGAGTGAGGTTACCGGAGGCCCTAACCCTGCCCTTTCCCCCTATTCAGGTCTTCCCCTCTCCCCCCTCTTCCCCTCCCCTTCCCACCTTAAAGGGTGGCAACGCACTTGTGACTCTTGAGTTACAGGTGCCCATGGGCAGCGGTAGTCATTTACCATCAGGTGCGGTCACCTGATGGTAAATGACTACCGCTGCCCATGCTCGTTTGCTCCCTACCATTAAAAAAATCAAATTGTACAAAAAAGTTCATTAACAATTGTACTTATATTTAGATATAACTAGCACAATTTTCAGTCAATGATGTAAAAATCACGCGCCCAGATCCTGTTTTTTTTTCGGTTCTGCCTTTTAATAGTCTGCTTGACTTTAGCATTTTTTATTTCGCAGTCAATAGATCTATTAGTAAGGTCGAACGATAAAGATATATACGAAACTGTATAAAATACAATATAAGATCGTTTACTAAAACAATGAATCCGTAGACATTCTATGTTTGGTACAGCGATCCATAAATATTGTCTTCAATAGTGATATCCGCGTCAATTTCTTTTAGTTCACGTTTAACCGGGTCTAAATGAGCAAAAAAAGGTAACTTATTACGCTGAAAAGCAGCCAATCCGAATAATTTGCCACTTTGCAACAAAAGATCTCCAGCGCGCACCGAACAACGCACAGTCTCTTTTCCTACTAACGTGTAATTAGAATTGATCTTTATACTGCCAGTTCCAATTTTTTGAAAGTTATTATCATCCAAACTAATACGCTGTCTAGATAAAGTTCTCCCATGACCAAATGATCTGCCAATTATATCAACAGGTGACTCCCAGTCCAACTCGTGGCCAAGAATTATCGGTTTCGAACATTCTTCTATGTTCTCATAACTAGATAATAGTACTAATCTCTTGGAAATAACTCCTGGATGATGGATAGATTCAGACACATCAACAGAGAATCCTTTTCTACAGCGGGGACTGAAATATAACAACTGTTAGAAATAAAAAATAATTTACACTTAACATTTTATAATCGATACAATAGCTAATGATAATAATCAATCACCTAAAGGTGAACTCTACTCCGAAGACAAGTATACCTACCTGTTTCCCGAAATTAGGGAAACGATGTACCGTCATTTAAAACATCGGCTCTTAGTTATTTATAGGTAGGTAGTTTCCGTTATGTACTCATATAATCATACTTACCTGTGAGTGATTCTTGTAAATAATAGAAATAAGTAAGTCTAAGTATATTCGGATCCTGGCATAATGAGTAAATAAAAGTTACCAGTTCTAACAAAACTTATTTTTACTCAGTACAAAGTACAAGGCTCTAGTTCTCTCCGCAATTACTTGCCTACGACTGACGAGGTAAACAACAAGGGTTTCCCGAGTTAATCGTCACAACTTTACATCGTGTGAATGGAGTTAGTCCCCAACTGAACACTGTATGATATTTATTCGTTAGAACTTTAACACTACAATAATCTATCTCGTGCCATCATGTATAAACGACATGGTTTGTAACACATAAACCTTAAAAGGTAAAACTTACTCAGAAGTGCTTCCTATGTACATTCGTAATTGTCCGAATCTGACACAAACGCCATTGGCTAGAACTGATGTAGGACTAACAACTGCACCCAAACACAACAACTCATACGTTGTTGCCGACTGAAGTCTTGCCACATACGGCAATTCATCTAATCGAAGTCTGTAACAGCTTTTATCAGTATTTTCATAAGTTCTTACAGATGAGAATCGTTTGTAATGCATGTAAAAGTTATTAAAGACGAGAGCGATTGTAGCCACAAATATTGAAACAAGGAGAACTACGATCCAAAACTTGCTTTTAGGCGTACGGTCGTCCCATGGTGTAGTTACAAAATCATATTTAAATTCTAGCTGCTCTTGTTCGTTATTAAAATCAACTATTTTATTATTGTCTGTGTTTTCTTCCATGTTTCTGTTTATAGGACTATGGCAAAATTTAAAAACGACACGACCATACTAAACCTAATACACAACTCAAAAATCCAGATGGCTGGATCTTTGTTTAACCTTTGGTTAGCTAGAGCACTAAAAATTAAAAAAAAACTTAATTCGTTTCTTGTAAAGCGATTCGTTCCTTAAAAAAGTCTGTCAGTACTTTGCACTGAACGGTATGGCTGCAGGCATTATGCTCTTAAGAAGACTATCTCCGTCTGGTAAAGTGACAGAACACGTACAACGTATTTTATGTAGATTTTTTAAATATAATATTTTCATTTATAATTATTGTATCATATTCTTTAATTCATAACTTTAATTTTTATTCATTTTCGAATATGGGTATACATTTGCAGATCTTAAAAGCTAATACAATTTTCTATTCTTTTACCTTATACCTTATGTCTTCACTAGGCATGTAAAGAGATATCAAAATATTACATAATTCATAAATACTTACATTAAAAATTGTAAGGTTTTGCTCTTGTATATTATTGATGTCATATTATTTTAAATAAAATCTATAAATATTAATATCACGTGAAAGGTGCGTATATTTTAGGAAAACAATTTAATAATAGTGTCCATAAAATTAAACTGAAAAATGAAGTTTCAGAAACTTAGAAAACGTACGTACAATTCAACATAAAAACCCAAGAAACTTTAGCGTCAGCTTACAAAATCAAAATAAAAGGCAAGCTTTCGTTGAGTGGCGACAATATATCTGGTATCTGATCTGCTATACTTTTCTCACAAGCTTCTCCAAGTCCAACAACCACTGCTGCAATGTCTCATTAGCCCATTGACTGCGGTCTCGTAGTTAGGCGCGGAACACAAGTTCTAAGTATTTGTCACCGTATCTTGACTCAATAGCCTCCTCAAGTTGTTCGTAAGAGGCACCGTTATCCAGCGCTTCTAGCACTGCCAATACTGGTTTTCAAAATCGGCCACTGGTGGTTGCGATACCATTCTGGAGGTTTCAGTGACGCCCTTTCTGGGGCTAGAGTTATTATGGAAGATACCAGGTATTACGGAAGCGGATACGGGATTGCAAAGAAACGGTGACCTCTGTGTAATGAGTTCAATCTTATTTTACACACAGAAACCTGGACTGAGTGACAAGTCCTTCTTGAGTTAGCGTAGCTCTGACGTGGTTCTCAGTGACGTACCTTCCCGTGGTAGTAGCTATAAAAACTTAGGCCCTCATTGACGTAGTACGGCCACGGTACCACTTTAGTACAAACTGTACAACACCGCACTGAACACTCACTGAGCACTCACTTTTTTTTTCTCTGTCCTGTTTTCTCTTTCTCTTGTTTTTGGTTCCTTAAACTCATACTGACTCCTGGCTGTGCAGCTCGCTGCTGCTCATATGTATACCCCTATCGAACCTACTCAAATCATAATTTCAATAGTTTTTTCGATCTTATATTTTCGTTCTTCATTTCAATCTTTTTGCTTTAGATAACTGATCCGTACGGAGCGCGATAACGCACGAATAAGTACTAAGTTTCGGTTTCGGCCTAAGTTTCAGTTGTTTTTGACCGAAAAAAAAACCCTGACTCAAACATGATTTTTAGGCCGTAACTGGCCGAAATCGAAACCGAAACCGGAAGGTTCGGTTTCAGTTTCGATTTAGGCCAGTGAATCATTATAATGTCACTAAAGTAGTAGTAAGTAACATCACTAAATAATATATAAGTTTATACCCCTTCGGTGGCAAACAAGCAAATGGGCCATATGCCGTTAATATAACGATGTGAGTGCGCTAAGAGTATTACTCAACCACGGGCCATCCAAAACTTATTACTAGTAAGTAATAAATGCTGCATGGGCCGTGATGAGCAAGTATGCTCGCAAGATATTATAGTCATCTTCTAATTCAGTAACGACAATGGCCAAACGCATGTCAGTCATGTCACCACTTTGCGGCACCAATCCATTGCAACCTCGATCTACTTTTTTAGAGGAGAAGTGCATATCTGTAGAGATTTATTATCTATCTATAAAATTATTAATAGAAAAATTATAAAGTATAAAAGTACCTATGCAATGAATATTTACATTAATTGTATGACAATTATCATAATTTACCAAAAACACTTATTCGGACGTAAAATTATTGCCTTTTCTCTTCGCCTCTGTTTTAAAAAAGACAACTCACGCATTAGGAATATTCCTATGTCGCGGGGAGCTTCACAAACATTCAAACAATGGATACAAAGAACATTCAGACCCGGGACAACTATTTGTGGATCACACAAATTTTTGTCCCGTGTGGGATTTGAACCCACAACACTCGGCGCGGCGTAGTGGCGAGGTGACCACTTAAGCCATTGCGCCACCTGTTGGGTTTTATTCATTCCTCGTGTTTATGAGGTCATTTTAAAGGTTTTTGAAATGGTCATACGGATATGTGAGGTGCTGGAGTTCAAAAGTTGACAGCACGGCACTGTTGACCATTAGTGTCACGAAATGACTGATTTTATAGACAGATCAAATTTTAGTATTATTTTTTTTATATTAATATAATATCACATCACAACGAATAATAATAAATAATATTTTAAATAGTAAACTTAGTAACACTGAAAATTTTTCGTTTTTAGGTTGGGTTAAATCCTAGTATGTACTTATAGTTATAGGTAGGTAGTAGCATATTTTTTTAGTAAAATTTTGCATATTTTTGGCATTTTCTAGCATAAAATATTTTTTTGAGTTGGTAGCACTGTTTGTCGTGAACTTTGACAGCCAGTGCTACCAACGTGACGTATGACGTATTTCAAAAATTTTTGTGCGAGCATGTAAATACTTGTTCGCCGAGTTGCATTTATTTGCTTTCTCTATGATTGCTTGTTAAATGTGTTACTTTTGACTAGTTTGTATACAAAAATGCCTACTGTAATATTATTAGATGTTTCACTATCAATGTCCCGTCCCGTACCGACTTCTGATACGACGGACACTCATACCCGGTTCACGATAGCTACAGCGGCTGTAAACACCTTTTTAGATTATCTTAGTGTTCATGCTAAATTGGAGTATGTTGCACTAATATCATTCTCATCTGTTGATGAAGGTAAAAAGTCTATTTCTTTATGTGATCATTGATTAGGTTTTCTTTTTCCTCTTAGCTTGACCACAAAATAGCGCTAAGCATAAACTTAAAAAGGTTTGGAATCAAGTTTTTGGATAGGATAAAACTACCATCATATAGGGATGATATACTCAAATACGAAAATATCAAACCACTTAATTACAAGTTGATATTAAGTGTACGCTCTTATGAGCATGTTGTGGTGGATTCTGGAGCCAGAAAGAGACCATAATTAAGTAACATTTGAGAATAAAAGTAAACTAATAAATAAAGTAAACAAATTAGATTTGATGAAAAGTCTAAATATTAGGCATAGCCATCGAACACTAATAATAGTATGTCAGTTGAATATTACCAAAATTTTTTTTTATATTATAGGGGGCAAACGAGCAGACGAGTCACCTGATGGTAAGTGACTAACGTCGCCAATTGACACCTGCAACTCAAGAGTCGCACATGCAGCATTCTTCAAATTCATATCAACATCCTTTAATTTCATAACTCAAATAAAAAAGTATTGAATAATTTTTACTAATATTGTCAGCAATCAACTTAATCTTTATCACTCCTTGCTATGTATTTCTTTTGCAGTTTCTGTCCCATTCACACGTGATTTTGACAGTATCCGCAACAAACTGCTGATACTAGAAGAAGGAGATAAAACCTGCATTGATACTGCCTTTCTTAGTGCCAATCAAGTTGTACTTAATGAGTGGGGATGTCAAATACCTGTGCAAATTATATTGGTAAATATTATAACTAGTAGAAGTATTGACAGTTGTCATTAGTTTGACGGCTAAGTTAGTAATTGATCGTAAAAACTAAGCTTTTGCACAGAATAATTAAAATAGAGTACATAAAATGGAGTCATATTATCAATTAGTAAATGCTTCAAGTAAATTAAATATATTATCAATTATTTCCAGATTTTTGATTTCCCATGATATGTGAAACCATTACTATACTTTTATTTTTAGGATTTCTATCTATTATGTTATAAAAAATAAAATTGTGTCACAGTGTTTGTTATCAAACTCCTCCGAAATGGCTTGACCAATTTTTTATATTTTTTGGTGTATATTTGGTAGGTCTGAGAATAGGTATAGTAGGCTATTTTTTCTACCCCTATGTGATAAGAGTAGCCCTCTTCAGTTTTTTTTTTATTTTTAGAGCAAACTTTTTTTTTTCTATGAAGTGGCATCAAAAAATACAAACCCTAAATTTTCATTCTTCTACCGCCAACCCCTATTTTTAATAGCGATATTAGTATTGTTACTTTCATCCACAGATGCACAATAGGGTTGCAAGATGGCAATTGAATACTCATTGTCGTACTATAAATTTTTATGTATTTAACCCAGTGAAAATGGAAAGTGCTATTGTTATAATCGTAATTTATCTTATTCCTTACAAAGTTCAAAGAGAGAGAGAGATCAAACTTTTATTTACAGATAACTGACGGTAGCATTGGTGTTGGATCCATAGGCAGAAACCGTATTGTACAATCATTGCCTTTGCCACCCTCCTACCCAGCCAAAATACATGTGTTACCTGTAGTGTCTCCACATGACACCTCTTTACAACATGGTAAGTATGTTGCTGGAGAAAATCATTGTTCTTGTCAAGGGGTTTGAATGTTTTGGTCCTGCAAAGCTTTCATTTTGTCTTTTTAAACAGTGTCCAAATTGATAGATGACATTAAGACAACAAAAATTATAAAGCGAAAGGATACTCACTCACTCACTCATCTACTGACTAGTCACGGAATCTGGAAAACTACTCTTGACCTATGAAAATGAAATTTGGCAGGAAAGTAGTTTATAGGTAGGACAAGTCAGCATGAAACGGATGTTAGCGAAGAGTAAGGTCTTTCAAAAGTTTATACGAAAGTGCTTGATTTTTTGTACTAGGGACCTGAAATTTGGCAGGGAGGTAGTTTGTAGATAGAACATGTGAACTAAGAACCGATTTTTGTGACAGGTCCGGAGTAAGGAATGTAAGGGCTTTCAAAAATTTATTCGAAAGTATCTAACAGTTAGACATTTCCATGTCTAATAGCTAATAGCGGACCAATTCACAAAACAACAAACTTTAAATACTCTACAAGTTGACTGTCAATTGTTAAATATGTCATTAAAATACCAAAAAAAAAACATATTTTTTTAAAACATGTTGGATAAAGGGCTGTACGTTAATAAGTATTTTAAGCGCACGAAGTCGCGGGTAATAGCTAGTCTTAACTTATGAGAATTACAATAGCAAATAGCAACAATTTAAATGTTGTAAATGGCATCGGCTAATTACATTAATCAACATTTTAGTTTTTAGTTGTACAATTAACTTCATTGTTTTTTATATTTTTATAGAACAAAAATTGCTACTTCCTTTTATGGTTTAATATTAGCTTTACATAGTTTTCATTATCACTTCGCCTGATGCACACCCCAATATAAATAGGCCACAATATAAGTTTGTTAATGTATGGTTAGTGTAATTACAAGTAAAATTTTCTGTTTTCAGCAATGCCCCTCTACCAAAAAATAGTAGACTTAGTTAATAACACAACTAGTAATTCCAATGGAAATATGTCACGTGGTTCAATATATTGTCCTGACCAACTCAGTGTACCTGGAGTAAGTAAAAAATATATGTATTTATAATTTATACTATCAGATGTGTAATTCGAGACTTAATCGCGATAATATTTAAAAGGTGCAATACCTCTTGGTTACCCGTCGTTTTGATCGAATTGCACGAGTGGACTGACGGAAAACAATTATATCTATACTAATATTATAAAGTAACGTTAGGGGTACAGAAATCTACCCTTCGTTCCTTTTTGTACCCCTGAAAAGCAAAGTACGCATTAACCCAGGAAAAAAGACTGTTCCCGATGGATAGAAAAATAACTTTCGAACGAAGCCGCGGGTAAAAGCTAGTAGCTTATAAATCTATGAGAATATTGTGTAATTTTTGTTTGGCTCTTAGAAATCGATATCCTTAAAAAGGTTTATGTATTTTTATTTACTACTAATCACTACATATTATAAAACAAAGTTCCCCGCCGCGTCTGTCTGTCTGTCCACGATAAACTGAAAAATTACTAAACGGATTTTTATGCAGTTTTCACTAATAGACAGAGTGATTCATGAGGAAGCTTTAGGTGTATAATTTGTTAAAATTTTGTGTGAATTGATTAAAATATGATTGTTGAAGATGCCTCTGCTGCCCGTGCGTGCGTGCCGGGTTGCTAGTATTTACTAACAATATTTTTCACCACTCAATTGAAAGGTAATAACAGCAATGACGCGCCTCTGTGAACAACACTACCAAGAGTATTGGTGTACACTAAAATGTGGTCAGTTAGAATCTCGGGTACAGCTGTTTCCTGCGCCACAGACTGTATCACATGAAGGCATAGCTACTACATATACTCTCGCCAACCAGCTACATGTTATGGGTTTTATTCAACAAACAGAACTAGGTAAGTCAGCTTATATTTTTCATAGACTTTCTTTCTCTAGAACAGAGTACTTAAAAGTAAGACACAAGTGCTGTTAAGGTCACGCTCAAATTACTGTTTTGCATTTGCAGTTTTACAGCTGAGTCTTTGCTGTCTATTTTTTTGTTGTTTGTACCTAGCGTTTTTTCTTAATTTGAGGAACATTTTATTATATTTAAAAAGTAACAATAATTTAAACAACGAAGTTCTGCAAAGCAACACAGCCCGCCGATGTTAAGAGGTTACCTATGCCTATAAACAAGTACAACAACCGTAGTGTGTACTTGTGTTGTTCCAACCCTGATCCCTCTCTTCCAATGAGCTCTGGTTGGGAAGTAGGATCACTTTCTAACAAAAAAAAAGGGCTAGAGTACTGTCTAATGCGGTGTACGTCATTATTCTCCACCATAAATATAATTTATCATTATAAATTACCCCAATGAGGGAAGAACCATGCAGTCATTTAGTGTCTGAAAAATTCGCATATACAGAATGTATCTGACAATGGAACACTTACTTAAATCACTGAAAGGACATGACTCAAGCACGCAGTTACAAAGAGAATTAAAAAAAAACTCCGTTTAAAAGTTATGATCGTTTGAATTTCTGGCTATCTGTTTTATAAAAGCATTGTATATATTTTTTTTATTTTCGATTTTTTTACTTCATTCCTAGAGTTCAAGTAAGTGTCAGTCAGTAAGTCATTTTAAGTAAGTGTTCCATTAACAGATACACCCTGAATACTGTAGCAACAGAGAATCTTTAATTTTTGTCGCCTTTTAAAATCATATTATTTTGCTCTAATTAATAGGCTTTCTCTTGTTTCCTTAGGCACACCTATAGCAATAAGTAAACACCTAGTAATACCACAAGCTCAACCAGGTAACACAACAGCTAGAGAAAATTATGGATCAAAAACACCTACAAAGGTAACAACTATTTTTTATCTTTCTTTTTTATTCTATTTTATCTAGCTATAGCTTATTTGTATGAAGTAAAGAAGTATTTTTCTTATTCGTTTTTTATAGGAAGGATCTTCCAGTAACGATGGTTCTACAACAGATGAGGATATGTCTGATCCTAGCAAAGTACCCAACTTTTGTGTGCTCCTTCATGGAGCTTTAAAGGTATGGCATGAGCATGACTAAAAAATATTTTAAATATTATAATATTCTGTGCTAAACAACAATATTTTACAAAATGTTGCAGATGTGTGTCACATTTTAGAAGTAGTCGGAAAATATTTGAGATAGTCTGAAAAAAAAAAAGTTTATTTGAAAAATGCTTTTCGGAGCGTAGGATCACAATTCTAATCAATCATTTTATCTTCTACATTCTATCGTCATCCTTGGTATTAAATGGCTACACAATTTCACAGGTCAATTTTCAAGTTTAGTTTGTCAGTTTGAAAATAAGATTTCTATATTAATAGTCACGAATTTTCCCAACATTCACGGGGTCTAATATATGTTGTCACCATATCAAAAACTCGTATTTGTTTTATTAAAAATAGAGGCAAACTGTAATAAATGATAAAACAGTTCACTATTGTTAAAAAAGAAGTTAATAAACATTATTATGACTAGTTATACCGATAACGCTACGCTATTGGTCGGTTGGTGAATATTGATGAATAGTGGGGTTTTAAAAGGCTAGGCATGCACTATAAGTTGATAACAATCACTTGAATGCTGATGGAGGTACGAACAACATAGCAGTTACTGTTAATTAGTGAATTTGATAGTTTATAGCAATAGTAGTGGGATTGTTGGTAAAATATTCGACCCAAAAATATAAACACACCTTTCTCTATTACGTTGTATATTACATTATAATAGTATCTATGTCGTCTTTTACTAAATGTTTAGGTGGAAGGAATGGCAGCATTAGTCCTCTTAGGTTCGGACTGGTGGGGTACTCTGTCGGCTTGGTGCGAAGCGTCGAGGGCGCGACGCTCGTGTTTGTTACTCAGCGTGCTACGCCCGGGGGCCTCTACTTCACCATGGCTCGGTGCACTCGACCAACTGGGCCCTGCAGATGATGGACACACTCCTGGTACCCGTTTTGTTAAACACAATCTTCAGAAATGAGTATAAATATTTGACCATTGCAAATTTTTTGCATTATATAATGGATCTCTAACCAAATAGTTGTTTGAATTTGGTTTATTTTCGTGATAGAAAACACTTTCAAAAGATGCCAAATGGAGTTGCTCTATATTATACTCCCACTTTTCTGATCATTCTATTCTTATGTGATTTTTTTTTTTATGGTATATTGAGCAAATGAGCAGACGGGTCACCTGATGGTA
Organism: Euplagia quadripunctaria; assembly: GCA_963859945.1. Taxonomy (NCBI): domain Eukaryota; kingdom Metazoa; phylum Arthropoda; class Insecta; order Lepidoptera; family Erebidae; genus Euplagia; species Euplagia quadripunctaria. The sequence goes on along the minus strand of OY982560.1, from coordinate 14,738,398 downwards.
AATGACTACCGCCGCCCATGGGCACCTGCAACTCGAGAGTCACAAGTGCGTTGCCGGCCTTTAAGGTGGGAGTAGGAGAAGAGGGGGAGGGGGGGAAGAGTGGGAATAGGGGGGAGAGGGGAAGGACGGGAATAGGGGAGAGGGAAGGGTTAGGGCCTCCGGTAACCTCACTCACGCGGCGAAATGCAATGCAAGCATTGCTTCACGACCGGTTTTCTGTGAGGCCGTGGTAACGAGCGGAGTCGAGCCGGCCCATACGTGCCGAAGCATGGCTCTCCCACATAAGATTTTGTTGTTTCTACCAAATCCAACTAGGGATTTCAGCATCAAAATTAACATAACATAACAAGATGCTAACTTACATACACCTACACACATCTTCTATACGTGAGAAGAATTCTTTGTACGCATTTTTTAAGCAAATGCGCACAGACACTACTTTAAATTTTTTTTTTTTTATGGCGTATGTGGCAAACGAGCAGACGGGTCACCTAATGGTAAGAGACCACCGCCGCCGATGGGCACCTGCAACTCAAGTGTCACAAGTGCGTTGCAGACCTTTACGGTGGTAGTAGGAGAAAGAAGGGAAAAGGGGGGAGGGAATGATTAGGGCCTCCGGTAACCTAACTCACTCGGCAAAACAACAAGCGTATCTATGAGGCCGAAAACGGTCGAAATTCGACGACCAGGCGATCTTTACTTCTAATTTATGAAGATGGTATTTGAATTTTTTGTTTTTTTTTGTGTGTAGCGGAAACATTCCCAATTCGTTCATGGCGATCATATAGCGGTGGCGGTTCAGCCTGCGCTTGGGCACGCCCGCACGCTTTGCTCGCCGACGTGCAGAAAGTACTTCGTCATGCCAGGAAGCTTCCGGACAAAACACAACATCTGTACAAGGTACTCCTTATCTTCAGTTAACAATTACTCTCTGGCAATAGTAACTTGATTGTAGGCTTAACATAATCAGAAGGATAGAAAATTCAACGCAACAATTCATATACCCTTATCAAAACTGTTTTGGATTTTCAGGAATTAAACCGCCTTCGACGTGCTGCCATTTCTCTAGGCTTCTCTGAACTACTGAACGCTGTAGGCAGCGCGCTGGAGCGTGAATGTGCCGCTTTGCCTCAAACAGCGCCGCCCGAGTGTGCTCTGCAGCTAGCGCATGCCGCGAGAGCTCTGCAAGATCCTAGAACTGCCTTAGATATCAAGCACACACTCCAGCCTCTCGGAACAAATTTTAGTGGAACACCTATGACGCACTGACTAAAAACATTAGTATCGTCACTAGATAACTTTTAGGTAACCAATGTGTCAATCATAAGTTTTTGTAAGGCTATTATAAAATTGGGATTGAGATTTTTATCACATTCTTATGCGAACAGGAACTGTTTATATACAGAGTGTAAGAAACACCGTACCGAATCCTGAAATAGTGTATTCAGACCATCATTCTAAGTCGACAATCATAGTCCACGAGCCAGGTCCAAATGTCGTCAGTTATTTCCTCTCAGGCGATAATTCGTAAGATGCTTTAGAAAGTTGTATCATGAAGCCTCGTGAACGTCAGCTGCGGTTCCGTTGGGGGGTTGAGGAGGGGGTTAATTACTATAAACCCTTAACCTCGCATTTTTATGATGAACTGACTTTTATATTGTGATAAGTATAAACAGAAGTTCTGTTCGTGGGACAGCCATGCTTTGGCACGTACGGGCCGGCTAGACCGGAGTGATACCGCGGCCTCACAGAAAACCGGCAGTAAAGTTTCATTGCTTTTTGCTGAGTGAATGAGGTTACTGCAGGCCCTAACCTTTTCCTCTCTCCTCCTCTCCCCCTTTTCCCTACTCCTACATTAAAGGCCGGCAACGCATTTGTGACACTCTTGAGTTGTATGTGCCCATGGGCGGCGGTAGTCATTTACCATCAGGTGACCCGTCTGCTCGTTTGCCCCCATCCCACATAAAAAAAAGAAACGGAAAGAGGTTTATGTAAGTTTTTCGCGTAGCTAAAATTTACACGCTGTATATAAATACGTGAAGAGAATTCTGTGTACGCCTTGTAAGAAAATTTCGTGAAGTAAGTTTATATTATAATAGAAGAAATGCAGAAAGGCGATCTCTAGTAAATAGTTAATTATAAGCTAATTCATAATGTAGGTACTATATAAATATAAATCACTGTTACTTAACTGATGTAAATACAATATTTTCTTATTTATAGCTGTTTTATTACTATTATTGGTTAATAACTGGTGCCCTGGCACAATGTACCTCCCTATTGTCCCAGATAATGAGTGCCACTGTTATACTCTTCAGCATGATGTATCAGGGACAATTGCAGTTGATAAAAACAATTTGCCAATAGTCGCGTATGAAAGAGGATCAAATGCGAAAAGAGAAGCGAATTTTTTAACCCATGATTAGTGTATGATAAAGTGGTGTCTCGCAAACTATGTTTATTCACACAATGTATAAATTAATGTGTTTGAGTATATATAAATACAAAATATACTCGTTATTTTTACCATGGCAGACTGCAGTATTTTATTTAAGTTCTTTAGGTACTATTTCGTGATCAGCCACGCTGTTATCTATTATACCTACATTTAATTAGTAAATCTGCGTTCGTTGGTCTCAAGAATCTGTGCCGTTTGCGTATTACAACTTTCAATAAACTAGGAGATAAACTAAAAAAAAGGTTTTTTTTTTTTGATTTACCATGTTCGTTGTTGTATTTTAGGATGCGAGCGAGCGGTTTCCTGAACAATCACATTTATCTATTCTCTGTAGGCCTAGTTTAAAATTCCAGGAATAAAATTATGGAATGTATTGATGGATGCGGCGCCACTGTGCTACTGTTTACATCGAGTTCCAAGTACGATTGTGTTTTAAAAATATAAATAGTGCTTAAAGTGCTTGAAACTGTGGAAAAAAGTTTAGTTTTTTGTGCAATTCTGATAAACAAAGTGAAGTACAAAGATATTATTGCGTAACATTTAAATTATTGTAAATAATGTGAAATAACGACTTTCATCCAAACAAATATGTTCCAGTATAGAATAGTGAATCAGTGATATAACTCAATTATATGTTGAAACTTTATTCAAACTACATAAAATAATGACATTCCAACATATAAACTGTGAATTAAAAGTGATATAAGAGAAATTCTGAAATAAAAAATGTCAAATCATTGTCATCTAAAAACATATGACAGTGCCATCCATACTAAGATGAGTAGACTGCATCAATACTAAGAAAGAACTGCAATAGTTTCAGTGATCAAATAACAGCTGTCGCCACTACATATTTTTGTTGTGATTGCTACACTAGTCTAACGAATATAATAGCGGGTAAATTGGCCCTGCTGTTCAACTAGCTGTTTATCTAAGCCGGTAACGCAAGGATATTGTAAGCAGACGGCGTGAGATCGAATCCTGCTATCAATGAAAATCGCTTTTTGTGGTTTTAATAATTCAAGCATCACGAGAATACACAAATGGAAGAAAAATAATAGTATAAATATAGGTATTACGCAAAAGAGAAGTAACAAATAAAGATTGACATTGAGTTTATTTCATAATATAATAATTATAGATTCATTAAAAATTACCTGCAGTAAAAGTAGAAGTAATAAAGAAGTAAAAGCAATAAAGTTTATTTCATACAACATTTTAAAGTCTATATAGAAGTTTTTTCAACAACCTTATATGAAAATAATGAATTTTTTTGAGAATATTACTTTTAGACGCAAACGCACTCAGTCAGATAGTATTATGGAGGACACAGAACCGGTATCAGAATTACTTGATAGTACATCGAGGAGCTTACCCGATTTGTCTGATGACGAAAATGACCAGCAAAAACGCCTGGAAGAACAAATAGAGCAATTAAAAGCTGAACTGAAAAGTGCTCATTGTGAAATCGAAACGCTATCCTTAGAAATTCACAATCTTAACCAAACAAATGAGGAACTGAAGAAGAAAAATGACATGCTTAAGAAATTAACTCACAGTCCCGTGAAAACAAGAAGTCAAACACCTAAAAAAACTCAGCATTCAACAAAGAGATGTACTGTTAATAAAACCAAATCTATACATACACAAACCGAATCTCTCCATGTCAAACATAATAAAACCGTTAGTAGAACACAAGAAAAAGAATTGATCACAAAATCAAAAACAATTCAAAATGCAGGTAAACAAACAAAGCAACCCATCAACACTAACCAAGTAAGTCGTAGAAAAGGAAGAATCTGTATTTTAAGTACAAACAAAAACAATAACATTCTGTCAATTTCTGGAAACACATTCGTGGGTAACTTCGAAATATGCCATTTTCTCACACCATATGCAGATACCAAACACTTGCTTCGGGGCATGGCCGCGAAAGTATTGTCATATACCAGAGACGACTATTGCATTTTATTTATAGGTGAAGAAGACTTCAAAAGAACTAAGAATTATATAGATTTAGTCTTTCGGATAAGGGAAACTCTGCAAAAAATTCAGAACACAAATGTAATTATCTGCTTACCAACATATCAATGCCACGATTACAGCACTATGTTCAACTGTAGAGTTGAAACTTTTAACAACCTAATTTGCCTGGATGTCTTCACAAATGGCTACGCATATCTTCTTGACTCAAATAAAAACCTAACCGCTGATTCCTCGATGTTTAATACAAGAACTGGTATATTAAACAACAATGGAATGCGAACTATAGTTAATGACATACATAGACTTATTGGGGAATTGCAAGAATGTAAAATAAACAAGTTTGACCAGTGTGCGCCAAATTTAAATGAGTCGGATGAGGAGTTTTTTCTTAACTAGGGATACACTAAAAATACTACATCAAAACATTGCAGGACTACTTAACAAGACTGACACTCTGACCATTTGTTTACAAGAACTAATAGATAGTAATAAAAATATTGATGTGTTATGTATTACAGAACACTTTATCCAAGCAGGTCATGAAACCCATCTTTCTATTCCAAATTTTTCATTAGGTGCCTCTTTCTGTAGGGCTGAAAGTAAAAGGGGTGGTGCGTGCATTCTGGTCAAAAATGAAAGTATCTGGAAAGAAGTACCAGAATTTTCACAGATGTCTGTTGTTAGTGCGTTTGAGTGTTGTGGCTTAGAACTTACAAGCTACAATATACTAATTGTTTGTATATATAGGACTCCTTATAAAACAAATTTGAATATATTTTTCAATAAGTTAGAACAACTGTTAATAATGATTAGTAGGAAAAACTACAATAACATTATAATTGCAGGGGATTTTAATATTGACATGATGAAAAATAATGAGATTTCTTTGACATTTAATTGTTTACTTTTAAATTATAATTTAAAACTTGCTGTTAAAAAACCGACGCGGCTTAAAAGCCAAACCTGCATCGACAATTTTGCACACAATTACAAAATGAAATGTAAGACTGAAGTGTTAGAACTTGCTTTATCGGATCATACGGCACAATTATTACATTGCCCTTTGGTAAAGACATCTTTCCTTAGCCACTGGCGTAAAAAGCAGCGAATATATGCAACAGAAAATATTTTAAAATTTAAGTCGTGTATCGAAAGCCTTTCATTTTCTGACATTTATACCACAGAAGACCCTAATATCGCGTATGACATCTTTTTAGAGCAGTTCAAATTTTTCTATGATTTGTGTTTTCCATTTCAGTTAGTTACCAAGCGAATCTGTAGAAAACCTCGGTGGATATCACGAGGTATGAAAATATGTAGTAAAAAAAAAAGGTCACTTTTATGGGCATATAGAAAAAGTCCAAACGAAAAGAACAAACAAAACTATATTAACTACAGTAGAAGATTTAGAAAAATAATAAGATTAACCCAACGAGTTCAAAATAATTACAAAATTAATACATCCGGAAACATATCAAAATCGACATGGCAAATTATAAATAGTAAAAAACTGAGCAAACCTAAGGAGGAGATACTTGATATCCAAGTAAACAACAATATCATTACTGATCCAAAAACAATAGCCACAGAATTTAACAACCACTTCATTGACAAAGTCAGTTTAATACCAAAATCAAACCAAAAGGTCACTAGTTCCATTACAAGTAGAAGGGATTCAATATTTATAGTTCCTAGTAAACCCATGGATATTTTGCACATTATAAACAACCTGAAAAATACTAGCAGTGTAGGTAACGATGGCATTACGACTAAAATAATTAAATCTGTCGGTGACAGCATTTCTAGTCATTTAAGTCACCTCATTAATTTAAGCATAAGTGCTGGAATTTTCCCTAATAGCTTAAAAACAGCTATTGTGAAACCACTGTACAAAAAACTAAGCAAAAATAAAATGGAAAACTACAGGCCTATAGCACTTATTCCAGTAATTTCTAAAATATTTGAAAAATATCTGTATAATCAACTTAACTCATACTTGGAAACAAAAAAAATTCTTTGTAAGGAACAAAAGGGTTTTAGACAGAAGACGACTATAAACCTGGCAATCTATGACTTTTTACGTGAAATTATGTTAAACATAGATAAAAACATACCTGTTTGCGCAATGTACTGCGATATGACACAGGCATTCGATTACGTTTCCCACTATACCCTACTCAACAAGTTAGAGGCCTACGGAATACGTGGCAATATATTGAATCTATTTGAATCATATCTATGTAACAGAAAGCAAGTAACAGAAATTACTAGAATAAATGATCGCAAAATTGAAATTAATTATCACTCTGAAGAACGCACAGTAAAATTTGGAGTTCCTCAAGGTAGCGTTCTGGGTCCTTTATTATTTATTATATACATCAATGACCTACCTAAAACAATCAAGTACCCTATTACCCTCTTCGCTGATGATAGTACCGTAGTTATACCATCAAATAGTTCTGAAGTATATGAAACTGATATAAATCAAACCTTGACATCTATTATTTCCTGGCTCGACATAAACAATTTGAAAATCAATTTAAATAAGACAGAAATAATGCACTTCAGTCAACGTCAACCAATTCCACAAAATGTAGTAGTAAGCCACAATGGGCAAGACATATCTGCTGTAAGTACGGCTAAATTTCTTGGAATAATCATAGATAGCAAACTGAATTGGAGGGCGCACATTGAGGAAATTTGTAAGAAGGTTAGCAGTTCTGCATACGCGTTGTACAAGCTCTCTCCAATAATTAACATAGATGCCCTACTTACCGCCTACCATGGGTTGGTAGCATCCATCCTGCGCTATGGCATAATATTTTGGGGTAACTCCACCGATAAGGAGATTATATTTAAAGTTCAGAAACGCTGTATTAGGTCAATGTTCAATCTTAAAAAAACAGATAGTTGTAGAACATATTTTATAACGCATAAAATTCTAACACTTCCGTCATTATACATATATGAAACTGCCCTATTTGTAAAGTCCAATCCTGATCTGTTTCCCCGATTGGCTGATGGTGCCACACGCAGTCAAAGGAACATCAGTAGGCTAAGAATACAAAGTGCCAAAACGACACTTATGAACAAGAGCATCTTTTGCCTAGCTCCTAAGATTTATAATAAATTACCTGAAACTATCAAAGACTTACACATTAACGTTTTCAAAATATCCTTAAAGGATATACTATGCAATAAATGTTACTATGATATAGCCGATTTCCTTAATGACATATTCTAATTTTTTATTTTTTAATATGGACATAATTGATTTATTTTTCCTTTATCTTTATAATTTATTATTACTATACATATATATATATATATATATATATATATGTGTGTGTATGTATATATATATATATGTGTGTGTATGTGTATATATATATATATTTTAATATTGATATGGTCTTTTGAAAAATTATTATTTAAGGTGTTGACGTTTACAAAAATATGACTAGATTAAAATTGATTGTAAAACTTTTAGACAAGTGTTAAAAGTATTTTAAAACACATTTAAATACCGTTAAAACACTAAATTTTTGTACGCCTATAGGCAAAACATGTTGATACAACAAAAAAATGTAACACCATTATAACACATGTTTACAGAAATAAATGAATCTGAATCTGAATCTGAATCTGAAAAACCGAAACAAAAAAACAAAACCGACTAGACTGGTGCGAGTAGGTATAGGTAAAGACAAAGATTTTTCCAAGACTGATTTTATAGAGCTTCATTGGATTTCATTTCATTTTGTACGTGAGTAGTCCTTTTTTTCTTTTCTCGAGATCTTAATCTCGGCTCAAACTCAGCATTTCGAATGAAGGCAAGCAGCCTTCATTCGAAATGCTTTTCGCTAGACTTGTTTCTGGCGTGCCTTGTAGTATTCAACTTCAGCTTTTGATTTGTGGCTTTATGGAGTTACCACAATTTTGCCAATATCATGTAGGTATACGGAGTACGGAGGACAAACTGGTTCATCTGTGCTGTGGATAGAGTTTTTTGACATTTGTTTAGGTATTCTGTGGTTTTTGACAAGGCAAGGCAAGCAAAAATGACAGATGAATGGATGAATGTTTTAATACCTACATTTTCAGTTTGGTCTTGTAGTTTTTAAGAATTTAAAATTTTTAAAGTTCAATTTCAAATAGGCTAAGAAAAATGTTTTTCAATGAATTAAAGATACATTAATTTGTGTTTTTCTAACAAGTCTCATAAGCTAACTTGGTTGTACTTATTAATTTCTAAGCAAAATGAAAAATAAGCTGTCGGTAATCGTGTGCTTGTCTTCTTTACCGTTTCTATTTACTTTAAACGGTGACTTTGTGTTTGATGATTCGGAGGCAATAGTTAAAAACAAGGATATAACGTCAGAGTTTTGGACGGACGTTTTTAAAAATGATTTTTGGGGTGCCGATGTAAAATCCAATCTGAGCCACAAATCTTACCGTCCTCTTACAATACTCTCTTTCAGGTAAGTAAAAGATTACTGAAATGTTAAAAATCTTAAAGTATTGTCCCACAATTTAGAACTATTTGCTTTATATGACCTCACAGACATATATGATGGATTATCTTAACACTAGAAAGACAAACAGCTAAAAGGCGGTCAGGAGTCATTTGACCCATCACTGTTGTTGTAGTTCTAATTATGTATATTATGTGAATTCTAAGTAGAAATAATAGGAGATATAGGAGCAAAAAGAAATTAAATAATTTTACATTTGTGGAATAATATGTGTTTAATTTATAAATATTCTTATAAATTTACAGTTACGACACAAAAAAATTTTGATCTCACATCGAGTCATAAATATTTCATAATTTCTTTGAATCTATCCCTAGGCATAGTTTTAGAGAAATATGGAATGCCCCATATTTTACTCCACAAATCATTTACAGATATATTTCTTGCTACAAAACAACCTCTGACATACAAAATGGAAATTAATATTTCAAGTTCTTCAAGAAAAATAGATAGAATGACCAAGCCGACGAATAGCTAGCTTCAGCATCTGTAAATAATTTTATGTGTCGTAAAATTGTGTCAAAAATCAAGTTTCCAGGCTGTCATGAATTTCTCTCTAACTTGTCTTCGTGCATAGGCGAGCCTGAGACTGTCCAGTCAAAACATAGTGATGCCCTCAGCGACCAGCTATCTCTGCACCATTTTCAAGATATATAGATTTCCATAATGGTTCCACCTGGTTACATCATAATCTTGTTATGAGGAGTATTTCCATAAAATATTGTTCGAACACTGCATCCTCATCTCCGAAAACGTCTTTCTCTAGTTTGTTGAATGGAGGCTAACAGTATGTTGCTGTCTGAATTATCACTAGAAGTACTTGACTCAAAAGCAGGAGTAGGGGAATCACTGTCTTCAGCTTCTGATGGCAATGTTACATTTTCACCTTCATTATGCGATTGATCTTCTGGAAAAGACTGCAGTAATGCTAATATTTCAGCCATGGACACACTGAGATTTTTTCAGGGAATATCAAATCAAAAATAACTAAGTTGACTCAACGAGAATACTTAGAGCTTGAGAGTAATGAACTAAAATATATAGGTATACAATCAGTCAATAAAATTAAACTAAATATTATTGACCTACCCACTACAACAATTCATTCATTTATTGAATAGGGTGAAGTGACCCTAGCCGCCTTTGTTGGTGAATGCTATTGTTATCAATGTTTGGATAATCATATTAGATTGTTAATACTTTTGTTTTAAAGGTAACTGTAGTTCATTAAAAGTCCAAGGTATGAAATTGTAAAAACAAATTGTTCGGATCATATGACTCTTACTGTCTTGCTAGTGTTAAATTTTAAACTTTTTCAATATTTTTTTAAATCTAATGAAGTTCAGGTAGTCCTATAGGACTAAGAAAACGAAAATCTTGAAAGTCCAATACATATGTGTAACTACTTGGATGGAATGATTTTTCTAACTAATGTACATGTCATTGTATTTAAAAGAGTGACAAAGTTAATGTAATATAATCAATTAATTGTTTCAGGCTTAATTACTTATTAAATAAAAGCAGTTTATCTGCATTACACTTCAAAATCACAAACTTAGTATGCCATGTAACATGCTGCATATTACTTTGGAAAGTTTTTGAACATATTATTCATGGTAACAAGTCTAATCAAGGCTATGAAATGAGTAAGAAATATACTTCTCAGAATTGGTTGAGCCATAAATGGTGGATGGATGTGCCATATCTGTCAACATTGTTGTTTGCTGTGCATCCAGTACATGTGGAGGCAGTGTGTGGTATAGTTGGCAGGGCAGATCTCCTTGCTTCTATGACATTTTTTTTAGCATTTTTATCTTATAATAAGGCAATATCTAGTCCACATTGGCGGTACATCTATTTAATCTGTACAGTGATTTTATCTGCAATCTCTATGCTTTGTAAGGAAAATGGAATAACAGTTTTGGTTAGTATAATATTAACTTGAGTAAAACTATAAAGAAAATGTTTCCAATTTCTGTGATTTCTTTTTTGTTTAAATGAAATTTGCAACATACCCACATATATGGTGGCCACACTGAAAGTTTTTAGAAA